>JABJUM010000088.1:0-240271 GCA_016169955.1 Phytophthora vignae f. sp. vignae | reverse complement strand
TTACTACGAAAGCGGTGGCTGTCCTGACCGGCTAATTAATTCATCGCAAGCACAAAAGTGGAATTGAACTTGAGGCTAGTCACCACCACGGAAAATATTGAAGTTGGGACCGACCGACCGACCGACCGACCGACCGACCGACCGGCCAGCCATCCGGCAGCGCGCGTGCCTTGCTTGCTTGGCTGCTTAGTAGTAGTAGGCTGCTTAGCAGTAGTAGAGCCCTCCGAACGGCATGCCGAGACCGCAGCTGCCGCCGTAGAGCCCCGCGCCAAAGAGGTTCCAGTAGCCGAGCGGGTAGGCCCACCCGGGGACGCCGCCGCAGCGGAAGCCGAAGCGGTAGGGTCCGTAGCCGCCCCAGCCTCCCCAGTTGCCCCATCCGCCGCCGAGACCCCATCCGTAGCCGGCTCCCCAGCCGAAGTGTTCCTTCTTGTCGTCCGTAGCGGCGTCGTGCGCAGTCTGCAGCGCGTTGATGGTCTCTTGGGCGCCGGCAGGCTGCTCGATGCTCTGGACGGAGCCCGTGAACTCGACGCCGTCGGGTGCGGAGGCGCTCTGGGCCACCTCGAGCGCCTTGGCCGGCGGCATGACGGCCGGCACGGGGTTGGCGCCGGCCACGACGTTGACCATGGCGACGATGGCGGCGATGGCGAAGGCGGTGAACTTCATGGTGTCTTGTGGAGTACGGCTTGGTGTGTTGGTTGGTTGGTCGGTCGCTGTCGCTGGTGCCGTGTTGGTCGCAAGTTGCGTTGTGTGGAGCGGGATCGTATACGGCGGCGGCGGCGGCGCGGCGTAAGAGCGCTGTTGGCAGTAGCTGTCGCCGTCATGGTCTCCGTTCCGTGTGTGGGTCTGCAGAATTCTGGGTCTGTCTGCATCTTTCGGTCGGCGATGGTTGATTTGGTTGCTGGTTGATGGTGACAGTGACAACACCGCGGACGAATCTGCCGAACGTCCTTGCTTGGCGGCGCGTGGTGTCGTTGGCTGTCTGTCGGTTTGATGCAACAGCGTACGCTACTAGCGTGGAGTCGGTGGTCGACGCTCGAGACTTCGAGCAGGGGTCGGTGTGCGGCTGAAAGCGCGCGCACGTTTGCATCATTTTGTAGCGGTCGGAGTGGAATACGTTGGATCCGACAGCGCTATGAGTGTGTGTGTGTGGGCGGGCGGTGGGCCACGGGTTAGTCGGCGCCAGCTTGGATTTGTGGTTCAATTGCGCAATTGCGCACCTCCGTCACATGATTTCCTGATAACGACTCTACTGACACGTGAGCTACGATAGCGTCACGCTTACCGGAACACGAGCAAGAAGCCCGAGCTAACATGGCGAAGTGAGTGTGTTCATTCATTGTTGGTTGCTGTTACTACGAAAGCGGTGGCTGTCCTGACCGGCTAATTAATTCATCGCAAGCACAAAAGTGGAATTGAACTTGAGGCTAGTGGCCCGGATCACCCACCACCACGGAAAGGATTGAAGTTGGGACCGACCGACCGACCGACCGACCGACCGACCGACCGGCCAGCCATCCGGCAGCGCGCGTGCCTTGCTTGCTTGGCTGCTTAGTAGTAGTAGGCTGCTTAGCAGTAGTAGAGCCCTCCGAACGGCATGCCGAGACCGCAGCTGCCGCCGTAGAGCCCCGCGCCAAAGAGGTTCCAGTAGCCGAGCGGGTAGGCCCACCCGGGGACGCCGCCGCAGCGGAAGCCGAAGCGGTAGGGTCCGTAGCCGCCCCAGCCTCCCCAGTTGCCCCATCCGCCGCCGAGACCCCATCCGTAGCCGGCTCCCCAGCCGAAGTGTTCCTTCTTGTCGTCCGTAGCGGCGTCGTGCGCAGTCTGCAGCGCGTTGATGGTCTCTTGGGCGCCGGCAGGCTGCTCGATGCTCTGGACGGAGCCCGTGAACTCGACGCCGTCGGGTGCGGAGGCGCTCTGGGCCACCTCGAGCGCCTTGGCCGGCGGCATGACGGCCGGCACGGGGTTGGCGCCGGCCACGACGTTGACCATGGCGACGATGGCGGCGATGGCGAAGGCGGTGAACTTCATGGTGTCTTGTGGAGTACGGCTTGGTGTGTTGGTTGGTTGGTCGGTCGCTGTCGCTGGTGCCGTGTTGGTCGCAAGTTGCGTTGTGTGGAGCGGGATCGTATACGGCGGCGGCGGCGGTGCGGCGTAAGAGCGCTGTTGGCAGTAGCTGTCGCCGTCATGGTCTCCGTTCCGTGTGTGGGTCTGCAGAATTCTGGGTCTGTCTGCATCTTTCGGTCGGCGATGGTTGATTTGGTTGCTGGTTGATGGTGACAGTGACAACACCGCGGACGAATCTGCCGAACGTCCTTGCTTGGCGGCGCGTGGTGTCGTTGGCTGTCTGTCGGTTTGATGCAACAGCGTACGCTACTAGCGTGGAGTCGGTGGTCGACGCTCGAGACTTCGAGCAGGGGTCGGTGTGCGGCTGAAAGCGCGCGCACGTTTGCATCATTTTGTAGCGGTCGGAGTGGAATACGTTGGATCCGACAGCGCTATGAGTGTGTGTGTGTGGGCGGGCGGTGGGCCACGGGTTAGTCGGCGCCAGCTT
Organism: Phytophthora vignae f. sp. vignae; assembly: GCA_016169955.1. Classification (NCBI taxonomy): domain Eukaryota; phylum Oomycota; class Peronosporomycetes; order Peronosporales; family Peronosporaceae; genus Phytophthora; species Phytophthora vignae. The sequence goes on along the minus strand of JABJUM010000088.1, from coordinate 237,723 downwards.
GGATTTGTGGTTCAATTGCGCAATTGCGCACCTCCGTCACATGATTTCCTGATAACGACTCTACTGACACGTGAGCTACGATAGCGTCACGCTTACCGGAACACGAGCAAGAAGCCCGAGCTAACATGGCGAAGTGAGTGTGTTCATTCATTGTTGGTTGCTGTTACTACGAAAGCGGTGGCTGTCCTGACCGGCTAATTAATTCATCGCAAGCACAAAAGTGGAATTGAACTTGAGGCTAGTGGCCCGGATCACCCACCACCACGGAAAATATTGAAGTTGGGACCGACCGACCGACCGACCGACCGACCGACCGGCCAGCCATCCGGCAGCGCGCGTGCCTTGCTTGCTTGGCTGCTTAGTAGTAGTAGGCTGCTTAGCAGTAGTAGAGCCCTCCGAACGGCATGCCGAGACCGCAGCTGCCGCCGTAGAGCCCCGCGCCAAAGAGGTTCCAGTAGCCGAGCGGGTAGGCCCACCCGGGGACGCCGCCGCAGCGGAAGCCGAAGCGGTAGGGTCCGTAGCCGCCCCAGCCTCCCCAGTTGCCCCATCCGCCGCCGAGACCCCATCCGTAGCCGGCTCCCCAGCCGAAGTGTTCCTTCTTGTCGTCCGTAGCGGCGTCGTGCGCAGTCTGCAGCGCGTTGATGGTCTCTTGGGCGCCGGCAGGCTGCTCGATGCTCTGGACGGAGCCCGTGAACTCGACGCCGTCGGGTGCGGAGGCGCTCTGGGCCACCTCGAGCGCCTTGGCCGGCGGCATGACGGCCGGCACGGGGTTGGCGCCGGCCACGACGTTGACCATGGCGACGATGGCGGCGATGGCGAAGGCGGTGAACTTCATGGTGTCTTGTGGAGTACGGCTTGGTGTGTTGGTTGGTTGGTCGGTCGCTGTCGCTGGTGCCGTGTTGGTCGCAAGTTGCGTTGTGTGGAGCGGGATCGTATACGGCGGCGGCGGCGGTGCGGCGTAAGAGCGCTGTTGGCAGTAGCTGTCGCCGTCATGGTCTCCGTTCCGTGTGTGGGTCTGCAGAATTCTGGGTCTGTCTGCATCTTTCGGTCGGCGATGGTTGATTTGGTTGCTGGTTGATGGTGACAGTGACAACACCGCGGACGAATCTGCCGAACGTCCTTGCTTGGCGGCGCGTGGTGTCGTTGGCTGTCTGTCGGTTTGATGCAACAGCGTACGCTACTAGCGTGGAGTCGGTGGTCGACGCTCGAGACTTCGAGCAGGGGTCGGTGTGCGGCTGAAAGCGCGCGCACGTTTGCATCATTTTGTAGCGGTCGGAGTGGAATACGTTGGATCCGACAGCGCTATGAGTGTGTGTGGGCGGGCGGGCGGTGGGCCACGGGTTAGTCGGCGCCAGCTTGGATTTGTGGTTCAATTGCGCAATTGCGCACCTCCGTCACATGATTTCCTGATAACGACTCTACTGACACGTGAGCTACGATAGCGTCACGCTTACCGGAACACGAGCAAGAAGCCCGAGCTAACATGGCGAAGTGAGTGTGTTCATTCATTGTTGGTTGCTGTTACTACGAAAGCGGTGGCTGTCCTGACCGGCTAATTAATTCATCGCAAGCACAAAAGTGGAGTCGAACCTGAGGAATAACAGCAACCAACAATGAATGACTCACTCTCTTCGCCATGTTAGCTCGGACTTCTTGCTCGTGTTCCGGTAAGCGTGACGCTATCGTAGCTCACGTGTCAGTAGAGTCGTTATCAGGAAATCATGTGACGGAGGTGCGCAAGTGCGCAATTGAACCACAAATCCAAGCTAGCGCCGACTAACCCGTCGCCCACCGCCCGCCCGCCCACACACACTCGTAGCGCTGTCGGATCCAACGTTTTCCACTCCGACCGCTACAAAATGATGCAGACGTGCACGCGCTTTCAGCCGCACACCGGCTTGTCGATAACATTCGACATGCTTTATGTGCCCTTTAACGCGGGTTTGCCGTTATTTCACGATAAAGTGCGTACATCTGACTGCGAGGTGCTGACGGTAGGAAGGACGGTGAATTGTCGACGACTACGCATGACGGCAGTATTGAGGTTGACATGACTGGCAGCACAAGCTCATTACTGTCTCGGTGTTTTATAATTGAATAAAACAAAAAAAACTGTGAAAAGTCTGGAACGCCGAAGCTGCAAGCACCGCACCAAAGTGGGGCGCGCTTCGCGTGCGGGTCTCTAAGCGGGGTAAACACACCGAACAGTTACACGTTTTTTGCTACAATAATCGTTAGGACACTGCACTGATTACCAGAGGTCGAAAACGCGAATTTGTGTCGACCACGGCCGACCGAAAATATCCACAGCGACTTGTTGGATGACCACGACCAACCATAATACTCGCTCGGGCAACCACAGTTACCCGAAATTTAGTTTCGGTTAACCGAGAATATATGTCTATTTTGTATTTTCTTTTAATTTATTAGGTAATTAGGAGCGGGTCGAAGTACGAAAGTGATAAATTTAAACAGCAAGAAAAGAGCAAAGTCGGTCTATGTAGATACCGATTTAAACACCGCTTTTTCAGGGAACTAGGGCTACGCATAGGCGGGATAGCAATTTTATTAGGGAAGCCAGAACTTTCACCACATCAGTAGTATTACGACGACTACCAAAGCGTGCGAGCGCAACCTCAAAGCTTAACGACTCGTCGCCTCTCTTGCCTAGCAAGTGAGAGGAAGAACTATCAGCTTATGGGCGATACCTTTATGATAAACCTGGAGCATTAAATATCTCATATCATAGTTAACGTTACGTTTTGATTTCTTTGCATTGTTTGCACACCGAATGTGTGACCGCAGGAGACACTTACTCAATGCATGTAGTATAGCCCTCAATCATACCAAACTTTGACGTTGAGCAGACTATTTCTTTTAAAAATCCTTAAATTTCAAAGCTTACGACTACATCAATGGCCCCGCGACCGTTGCATGCGGCGATATTGCAGCTGGGAGGGTGTATACGGCGCGCATCTTCGCTAGAAATCGTGGCCTACAGAACTATCAGGCTTGTAGCTACTGCATTTTGTACTTCGTAGCTAAAACGCGTGTTGTCCTCATACCGCTCCAAACTTACCAGACAGTATCGCATTACCTGGCAGATGCTGCGGCTGCGAAGCAGGCGCAGGAGACGCCAATCGGTAATGATAAAAAGCCTGCTATAAACTAAAAACAAAACAATAACATATACGGGTAAAAACCCTCCTATCCTAGCCATCACGGGGTCCTAGTGCCGTGGTGGTGGGTGGCGCTCAGGCAATCGTTGGAGAGGCGGGTGGCTAGGTACGTAGGCAGGCTGCTTGGTTTAGTGGTGCAAAATTGCACAATAGCTCGCCTGTCAGCGAGACCGAGGTTGTAACGGGGTTACACGAATGTTACCCGAAGGGTTACGAAGTGTGGGACACACGGGCTTGTGTGGTGCACACTGTCTAACCTATTTCAGTAGGAGAATCAGTACACGGCTTCAGAGCCACAGATTATGCATATGACTAGGGTTCACTATGCTAGATAGTGAACCAGATACATTTACACCAAAGGCGGCTTTGCCGCGATAAAGAGAAATACATTCAGTTTGAGCTTTACAGTAAAATAGTTAAGGGTTGACTCTTGGAGTCCGTAGGGAGTACGGACTCGTGCGTTCTGGTATTAGAACAGGCTTTCTTAAGCTGAGACTCTGTGAGTCTGTTACGTCTTCCTCTGACGCTAAAGCTACGGCAGCCCCGCTGCACTTGGTAGGACTTGTAGTCAATCCGACACCTGAGTCTGTATAGACTGACCCTCTGAGGAGAATGGAGCAGTTCGCTCACTTGCCCCCTAACCAGCAGGAGGCGCTTAAAAAGCTTATGTCCTTGCTGGGCCCGGAGGGCGTGACGCAACTTGCGCAACAAGGCCCCGACGCGGTGAATGCGCGTCTCGAGGCGTTCTCAAGCTACGAGAATGCTCTGCTAGAGCACCTCCAGCAGAGGATGGCCACGGCCGCGGCGCCCCAAGCGCCCGCTATGTCGTCCGACGCGGGAACAACACCCAAGCCGCTCATGTTGAGCGTGAAGACCTTCGAAGGCAAGGAAGGGAAAGCTTAATGCTTTGGACCCGTGAAGTCGAGATGGCTATGAGCTCAGCTCTACTCGGGACGGAGTCGCAGCGCGTCGCGCTAGCTATCTCGAAGCTCGGTGGGCGAGCGAGAGAGTGGGCACTAACGTCAGGGACGTCGGTCGACGCGGCCTTCCCGACGTGGGACCAGCTGAAGCAGCAGTTGTCCCGGGTGTTCGCTCCGCCTAACGAGGCGTATCGCGTGCGCTCACGCTTCCTGGCTACCCGACAGGGCAAGAAGGAGCTGGTGGATTATGTCCAGGAGTTGAGGACTCTCATTGCAGGGATGTCTGCCGACCCTCTGGCTGAGGTAGTCACCGTCACGGTGTTTATGGAGGGACTTCGCACTGGCGTTGCCAGGACGGAAGTATTCCGTACTCACCCAAGCTCTTTTGAAGAGGCTGTGAGCATCGCGTTGAACGAGGAGCACAACTTCAAGTCGTCAAGACTTGGGTGGCACGCTCCTCACACCAGTTCGTCGAACGGTCCGGAGCCTATGGACCTCAGCTATGCTGAAGACGAAGAAGCCGAGCTTCGTGCTGCGGAGCAGCGGCGCGGCATCCGCCGATGCTTTATCTGTGGTGACACGCGTCACCTGCGCGCCGGATGTCCGCTGCGCTTCCAGCGCCAGGCTTCGGCAAGCCGCTCTTCGGGTTCGAGCCAGGGCTCTGGTTCGTCTCGGGGAAACGAGAAAACCCAGTAGGCGCGGGGCGGCCTACTGGGGAAGAACTAAGTTCTATTGAGCCTCGGAGAGGTGGAGATCAACAGGACTTAGCCCCGAAGAGACTCGTACTCTATAACACGGAACGTGTATGCAAGCCGGGCTTGCTAGTAGTCCAAGCTTGGGTGAAGGGCTTCACAAAGCCATGGACAATTTTGATCGATTCGGGAGCGTCAGGCAATTACGCCCGACGTTCCACGATGGACGAAAGTCGGCTTTATGCTGAGGCGCTGATAGCGCGTGGGAGTGACATCACCACAGTTCGTCTCGCGACGGCCACTCGTGTCACGGTGCCTAAAGTCCCTGTGGACTTGGGCGTGAAGTTTTTGGATTTTGATAGCGTGGAACGCTGTCTGGTCTTAGACCTCGATTCGAGATATGATCTCATTCTTGGCATGGCGTGGCTTGAGCGCCACGAGCCTTGGATCGATTGGAGGTCGAAGACCCTCGGTGCTACGCACTTCTCTCCTAGCGGAGCATTGGCGAGTCATGAACCCACCTCTGCTAGGAAGCAGAAGCGCTTTTGGCGCGAGCACTGGACCGAGTCGGTCAATGTGCTGGACATCGGTGTCTCCGAGTTGTTAGACACTGAGTGTGTTGAGAACGAACGTTCCGAGCGTAGCTCGTGGTCGGTAGGTGGAGCGGCACGAATTCCGCTGAGCGGGTGTGCGTCTGAGGGCGACGCCCTGCTGCGTGCCGGCGAGGGCGCGGTCGACAGGAAGTCGAGTGAAGATGGGTGTTGCCCGGATCAAGGATGTGGAGCGGCACTAATTCCGCTGAGCGGACGTGCGTCTGAGGGCGACGCCCTGCTGCGTGCCAGCGACGGCGCGGTTGGCACGATGCCGAAAGACAAGGGGCTTTGCCCGGATGAAGATCGTGGAGTGGCACGTAATCCACTGAGTGGAGGCTGCGGGTCGTGCAGCCCTTCGCTGAGTGTCGGTAAAGACACTGGAGCTCCTCTGGAGCTGAATGAGGTGGTGATACCTGGCGTCAAGAAGCACGCGAAATCACGGAGCTCTTCTGGGCGGACGGTGTCCATGAAGAGGAGGCAGCGCCGCAAAGCGCTGGCTGCGCGACGCCAGGCGTCTGCGATCTCACGAGGGGAGAAGGGCGTGTCGAGCGGTGAGGCTCCACGCGAGAGCGAACAGCTCTACACACTCGTGAATGGAGTGACGGGCGATGTTGATGGAGGCATTAACCTCGACAACTTGCCCTCGCTATCTGCTCTCCTAGAGCTGGACGAGATGTCCTTGGCCGAGTTCGGCGATGCCTTGAAGGCTGGAGACTTGGCTGAGGTGGTGGTCATACGACCAGAAGAAGAGTTAAACTCGTCCTCGCTTCTGGATGAAACTGTTCTGGAGGACACCAAGAAGGCGCTGAATGCGCGGAGTGGATCGGCGATCCTGAAGGACCTGTCGGATCCACTGTATCCGGTGGTACGGGAGTACCAGGATGTGGTCTCGAAGGAACCGCCCTCGGGGCTACCTCCGGACCGAGGTGATCGACATGAAATCGATCTCGTTCCGGGAACGAAGTACTGCGTGACGAGGCAGTGGCCCTTGCCGAAGGAGCAGTGTGACGTCATTGACGCGTTCTTTCGTGCGAAGCACGAGGCGGGCATGGTGCGTGAGAGTAAGTCTCCACACTCAACGCCGACATTCTGTGTCAGAAAGCCGAATGGCAAGTGGCGTATCGTGCATGCTTTCAACAAGCTGAATGCCGCCACCATTCCGGCGCAGACGCCAATTCCTCGAAAGGACGTTCTTCAGAACAACATGGCAGGATGTACGATGTACAGTGCACTCGACTTGGTCGATGGCTACTACCAATTGCTCATGAGGTCGAGCGACATTCCTCTCACTGCGGTGAGTACTCCGAGCGGCATGCTCTGGGAGTGGTTGGTGATGCCCCAAGGGCTTTCGAACGCGCCAGCGACGTTTAATCGTCTTGTGACGCAGCTCTTCCGGCCCCATCGGCCGTACGCGCAAACGTACTTCGATGACATCTTTGTCCACAGTCGTGCGGAGCACGGAAAGACTGATATGGAGAACCATGTCGAGCACCTGCGTGCTGTGCTCGAATGCATGCGTCAAACAAGTTGTACGCCAACATTGACAAATGCATCTTCGGGGCGGAAGAGATCCCCTTTTTAGGGTGCTTCATCGGGAAGCGTGGCCTGAGGGCCGACCCGGTCAAGGTCAAGGCCATTATTGACTGGCCGGTTCCCAAGAACCAGAAGGACCTTCGCAAGTGGCTTGGCCTGGCCAATTACTTGCACAAGTACAGCAAGAATTACGCTGAGATGGCTCGGCCACTCTCCAATCTCCTAAAGAAGGATGCGGAGTGCTGTTGGGACACCGAGCATCAAGATGCGTTTGCGGCAATTAAGGATAGCCTCCTTCATGCGCCTATTCTGGCTCTGCCAGACCCCGCTCGTCCGTTCAGTGTCGTCTGTGACGCCTCGGACTTTGCCATCGGCTGTGCACTGCTGCAAGCAGACGCCGAGGGGCGCGAGCGTGTGGTGGCGTTCGAATCTCGCCAGCTGAAGGCTGCGGAGAAGAACTATCCTGTCCATGACAAAGAGCTACTTGCGATGAAGTATGCGCTCGTCAAGTTCAGGGTTCACCTGTTGGGCTCTCAGCCGTTCGTGATTTACACGGATCATGCGTCATTACGCACTGCGACTCAGTCGCCTCACCTCTCGCAACGGATGGTCCGATGGTTCTCCTTCTTCGCGGAGTACAACTTCGAGGTGAAGTACAAGCCTGGCAGGCAGAATGTCCTCGCGGACGCTCTGTCGCGCAGGCCGGATTATGAGCTGGCTCATGTAACGACCGTGACTTCGTCATTACGGATCTGATCCGAACGGCTTATGCCAAGGATGACACTTGTGTCGCGTTGCTGAAGGCTCTGGGGAGCAAGGAGTTTCAAAACTCGGACATTGCATTGTCGGCGCGTGTGCGCGCGCGTTTGCATCGCTACTCCCTCGATGGTGGCCTGCTGTTTTACAGCACTGGCTCCGAGGACACGCCACGCGTGGTCATTCCCCATGATGAGGATCTGAAGTATCGTATCCTCTATGAGGCCCACGACACGCCGCTGGCTGGCCATCTTGGCCGAGAGAAAACCTACAGCTCGGTGAGCGCCCACTACTGGTGGCCGAAGATGTACAGGTGGACGAGCACTTACGTGCGCACGTGCGAGACGTGTCAGCGCGTGAAGTCGTCACCCCATGCAGCAGCGCCGTTGGCAAGCTTGCCTGTCTCTTCGGACTGTTGGCAATTCATGAGTATGGACTTTGTGTTTGGCCTGCCAGCGGACGCGGCGGGCAACACAGGAGTCGTGGTCTTCGTTGACCGTTTGAGCAAGATGGCTCACCTTGCGGCTGTGCCGGATACCATCGATGGTAAAGGTACAGCAACGCTGTTCTTGGACCGAGTGTTTCGACAACACGGACTCCCTGAGTCGATTGTCTCGGACCGAGACCCCCGCTTCACGGGCAGCTTCTGGAGCGCGGTATTTGCGGTGCTTGGCACCAAGCTGGACATGTCCACGGCGGATCACCCGCAGACCGATGGTCAGAGGGAGCGAGTGAATCGCGTCGTCGAGGACGTGCTCCGCAGCATTTGCGCTGAGACGCCGAAGCGTTGGAGCGCTATGCTGCCACTCGTTGAGTTTGCGTTGAACAACGCTGTGCACGCCTCGACAGGCTACACGCCGTTCTACGTGAACAGCTTGTCCCACCCCCGCGTCCCGCTGACGCCGCCACGTGGTGGCCTCGGGCTTGGTGGGGGAGAGGAAGCCGATTTAGCTGATCGGCTAGCCGATGTCAGCCCGACTACTGTTCGTAAACAGGTTGACGCTTTCTTGTCGACGCGCTTGAGTGTCGTACGACACGTGCGTGACGCAATGGCTGAGAGCCAAGACAAGCAAAAGGAACATGCGGATGCTAAAGGCAGAGGCAATGTTGACAGTTATGAGGTCGGGGACCTAGGCCCTCGCGACTCAGAGGGAGCTCCATCAGGTGGAGCAGCAGTCAGCTCGCCTCCGGGACCATGTCCACGACATTGATGCGCGCCTGGCGCGTACGGCCACGGAGCTCGATGAGCTTGCCCAAGACTTGGGTTGGGTTCAAGTGCCTCGCGAGGTCTGGGACCGGCTCCGAGACTTGGAGAGCTGGGTGCAGTATTATCGCGATCGCGACGCACGCCACGTCCAGGAGCTCTCCGAGCTTCGACGTCAGCAGGCGGTGTTGGAGGGTCAGGTTGGCCTCCTGGCCCGCATGCAGGGTCCGCCCGCTGCGCCTCCTGCGCCTGTGGCCCCTGTGCCTGCGGCACTTCCGACGCTGGCTCTGCCACCAGGGCTTGCGGCGCCGCCGATGCCTGCGTTGATGGTCGCGTCCCCGACGCCGGCGACCTCCGCACCTGCGACCTCGTCGCTCTCGGGGCCTCCATCTGCACCTGCGTCGGGTCCTGGTACGGCTTGAGCAAGCCCACGTAGAAGACGGGGTGCGTCCGCATCTTCTTCGGAAGAGTGAGCGTGTACGCAAGGCCCTTCCTGGCCACGACCTTGAAAGGTCCGATGAAGCGCGGGCGCAACTTCGTCTTGAAGAAGGCTGACACTGCATGGGTAGGTAGGTTTTTAGCGTTAATCCACTGCGGCCTCCACCGGCGCTGCTCGACGAGCAAGGGAACCTTCACTACCATGTGGAGCGCCTGCTGGCAAAGCGGCGGTGCCGAGGTCAAAACCAGTATCTGGTGAAGTGGCGAGGGTACCCACACTCTGAAAACTCATGGGAGTTTGAGGTGCCCCTCCGCCAAGTCTACCCAGACGTCGTGGACGCTTTTGATCAGCTTGATCACCAGCGCCCCGAGGGCTCAAGGCCGGCACGCCGGCCGTCCCGCGCTTCCCGGCAATAGGCTGGGGAGCTGCTGGGTCAGCCACATTGCTCCGGGGCTGGCCCTGAGCCTCAGCGCTCACCCCCTCGCGGGAAGGAGCGACTGGAGTGCTCAAAGGAGCGAAGCGGGAAGCGCTAGAATGGGGATGCGACTGCGCGTTAGCCGCGAGGCTGCGTTTGGCTCGGATCTTCGCAAAGTCGAAGCGGAGATTGCGTTCGACACGAACATCCACGTCGCTGAAGCTAGCTCGGAGAGCGTTCATCGAGCTAAGCTTTTTTCTTCTTCTCGGCCCAGAGCTCGAATTGAGCCTCGTGTTCGGTCGGGTCTTCGCCCGGGCTAAGCACCACAGGGTATGTCCGCATGGCGGGCACAGACAACCCCTTAGATTGCAGCCGCAACCGCTCGCGGTACTCAGCGACAGTCGTGGACTGTGGGGCCAAGAGTCGCTCTCGCAGAGACGTACGCAGAGCGAGCTCCTCTGGAGTACGGACCGCCGGCCCAATGACGTGCTGAGCCAGCGACTGTTGGAACGCCTGGCGACACGCCTCCGCGGGATCGCGAGGTTGGAAGCCGTACTCGGCGGTGCTGGGGTTCAGCAGAGGCCGCAGCTCGGGACGCTGGGAGCGCATCTGCGTCGCAACCTGCTCGGATTGAGCCTCGTCCAAAGGATTGGAGATGACGGGGCCCAGAGGCGCTTCCTCCGCGCGAAGCGGTGAGTACCGTGACTCTGTGAGCTCGCGCAGCTCGCGGAGCCCAGAGGAGCGTTCAGGGAACGGATTCGGAGTGAGCAGCGGTGGCCGCGGCTCCTCTCTCGACGGCGCAGCGCGCTCAGTAGCGAGATGGCTCGACGAGCGCGCAGGAGACGTTTGTGCGCGGCACCCTGGGTCGCGGGAGCTCGACGAACCAACTGTGGCCGACGTGCTACCTTCGCGTTGTGCCACCGGCGTGGGCGAAGCGTCGCGGCGGTTCGGGGAGAGTTGTGGGGACGTTGCCTCATCCTCGTGGCTCGGAGAGCCGACATCAGACTCGCTGTAGTCCACCTCGCCCTCCTCCGCATCTCTGAAGAGTTCTTTGAGGTCCATGACCTGATGGACTGGTGCTCGAGGGGAGCTGGGGCGTGCTCGCTGCGAGCGTTGCTTGTGGTGTTGCGCCGTGAAGTATTGGGACACCGAGAGCCTGGCAGGCGCGGTAGGTGTGCGCGCCTGCGCTGGAGAACATGGGGGTTCGCGAGCACGAGGTGCTGAGGCGCGAGAGGAGCGAGGCTCCGAGGCGGATCTCGCGTGAGACTGTCTGCGGTCGAACGACCAAAACGCTTTATGACTTGAAGTCATGTGAGGGCGCGTCGCGCCGAGAAGTTCTCAGAGAAGTCCACACGATGTGGATTGACTCGTTTGAGAAGAAAGCTTGACGGAACAAGACCCGGTCGTTGACCGTTAAGCGTGAACACCCGTGTCCACGGTTTGGTGGGGGAGGGTGTAACGGGGTTACACGAATGTTACCCGAAGGGTTACGAAGTGTGGGACACACGGGCTTGTGTGGTGCACACTGTCTAACCTATTTCAGTAGGAGAATCAGTACACGGCTTCAGAGCCACATATTATGTATATGACTGGGGTTCACTATGCTAGATAGTGAACCAGATACATTTACACCAAAGGCGGCTTTGCCGCGATAAAGAGAAATACATTCAGTTTGAGATTTACAGTAAAAGAGTTAAGGGTTGACTCTTGGAGTCCGTAGGGAGTACGGACTCGTGCGTTCTGGTATTAGAACAGGCTTTCTTAAGCTGAGACTGTGAGTCTGTTACGTCTTCCTCTGACGCTAAAGCTACGGCAGCCTCGCTGCAGAGGTAGACACGGCCTACTACAACAGTCAGCCAAAACCACGTCTCGAATTCAGGGTCGTAGTGAACCTGATAGTGGCGAATTATGGCGAAAAACGCGCGACCATGTTAGTTTAGGGAACTTGTGGCTGTACTGAGCAATTGTTGCAGCTCGCGAGATAAAGAAAAAGCAGGGAGATAGGTACGTACGTAGGTGTCGGTTGCTTTAGAATGCGAAATGGCTGAAGCCATGCCCTGACTAAACACGATGTCTGGAAGACAGAAAACTAATGACTCGAGATAGGGCTCAGTTACCGGCTCCAGCTACCGGGTCACCAGTAGAAAGACAGCCAGCGACAAAGGACCACGATACCGGCCTCAGTTTACTGGCTTCAGTTACCGAGGCGCGAATTAACCCGATTTGAGCTGCCTAGCAGCATGACCTATCGGCCACTGCTATCCCAGTATAAACCGGTACGATACCTTTAGTGCAGAACTGACTCCAGTGGCGATGAGCTCGCCTACTGCCGATGCGCCTCCAGCTAGCGGCCCCTCGCCAGTAACTGCGCCCATCATCAAGCCCCCTCGGCTTGCTTGGAGCAATGCTCGCCTGAAGACTCTACTGTACTCCGAATTGTTACGTATGGAGCGGCGTTTTCACCCAACAACGGGCGGGCGCTGCTCACGAGACTCTGGACGAAAATTCAGCGCTCTTTCAACAGGAAGCACAAGCTCAACGCGGAGGTCGAGAAGATCAAGAACAAATTCAACTCTGTGAAGGCTCTGTTTGGCCAGATCAAGGCGGCGGAGGCTGCAACAGGGAACGATGAGACGCCTATCAACTACCCCAGCTACTGGGAGCTCCTCGTGCAGTACTTGGGCGACAAGAAGGGGCTTCGCAACCAGGATTTCGGGCAAAGCGGGGTTGACTTGCCTGAATTCCCTGGCGTTTCTCCTGACAGTGAAGGAACTTGCGATTTAGAAGGGGGCACTACTGTTACCCTTCTAGCGGACAGCGAAAGTGAGGCTGCTCCTGGTGAGTACAGCGATGGTGAGGATAGCCACGACGAAGGCGATCTTGCTAACGACGGAGGTAGTGACGCTAGTGATGCACACGATGAGGGCGTTGCAGCTGAGGCGGAGCGCCATGACACTATGTGTAACAAACGCAAGTTGGACCTACCTGAAGCGTTGGTGACGATGGGGTCAGCGTTAGCAGCAGCCTTAGCTGCGCCAGAGCACACCACTGAACTTGCAAGTGTTTCGATGCAACTCGCCAAAATCCAGAAGACCCAAGAGCTGATGTAAATGCTATTGAGGAGCCAAGAAAGGTAAATGCTGCTCTACTTGAGTTTCTTAGGAAACCCACGCAGCAACAGTAAGACTATATTCTCTGCCTAATATACCGTTGTAGAGTTTGTCTGCAATAGTTTCTCGTAGTGCTACCCCACGCGGATCATTTTGCTCAGCACAAATGTCATCTTGTTCCAGAATCACAGGCTTGTCCTTGTGAACGACATCTCGCAGGTCGATCAGCCAACTATGCAACACTAGTGTGGCAATTGCAATCATCACCATTTACTCCGGTGTAGCTTGCATGAGCGGCTGTTTGTAGATTCGAAAAAGCTCTTTGGGCCTGCCGAATGCTTGCTCGATCACAATGCGTGTGTGGCTCTGTAATTGAATCTGCTTTGACGCAAAGACATACCGAACTCAATCGGATATGGCGTAAGCACACGCTGCGTCAGCTTGTATCCGGCATCACCAAGGTAGTACGAGTTTGTTGGTAGCGTAGAGTCCATCGTAAGCCCAAAGTGCGACCTATTTAATACCGACTGATTGTTCTGAGCTCCGTTCCGAATAGAAAAGGCCATGAACCGTTTTCTGTGGTCTGCAACAGCGAGGACGTTGAATGCCGGGTACCCCTTCCTGCCGTAGAGCGTTGAAGTCATTGAGCCGCTTGATCCGAATCAGGGTGCCATCGATGGCACCAGCAACACGAGAGAGTCCGTTGAACCGCGAGAATCCAGCGAAGTTAGCCTCCCACTCATCACGAGAACGTGGTAGTCGGATAGCCTCCTCAGTGAAAGACGTAATAACTTGAATAGTTTGGCGATTATAGGCTAGAGCCTGACTCTTGCATGCGGCCACACGGTCTCGAATGCTGAAATGTTCGTTGGGGTGGGGAACGCGCCAGACGCGCGGCCATCGTTCTTCAACCCGCTGGACGATCGCGAGGAATGTCGCTCCGCTACAACGAAGGTTTGCAGGGAACCAGCTCTCGGAGGACTCGCTGCCAGACCTTGGTTCGAACTGAGAAGCAGCGTGTGTGCTTGGCAGGCCAGCGTCGCTTGTCGCTGGAGCAGACGACGGCTATCACTAGTGACACTGCCGCTACCAGCGTAACCTTCCTCGGAGAGCCCCTCATCCTTTCTGCGCTTTTTTTGATGTGTCAACAAAAGACCATCGCGTGATCGTCAAATTAATGCGCAAATCGATTCAAATTGATGGGCAAGAGCACCTCACGTCGACCAATCAAATCGCGTTTAGCTCTTTAAATTTATCACTTTTCTTACTTCGACCCGCTCCTTAACGTGGTTTCCTTAGATTACTAAGTATTTACGTGTTGTTTGCTCGATGCGTTATTGTGCCTTTCTGGCAAAACGCCCTCTGATTTGAGGTCCTACGTAGGACTTTTGCTCCTACGTAAGACCTCATAAAAGTTAGTACCGAGGCCAGTAAAACCATGCATAAACAAAAACGGAATGTAAACTGAGCGAATGGCTTGTGTTGTGGTTTAGAATAAGTACCAACTTTTGACATTCCGATCGGAGTTTCTAATCTTGGATAGAAACAGATGCATGAAGTACAAGAACTTGATTTTAGTAAAGTATAATAAGGATAAGTGAGTTTACTGAGCTCCACCAGTTTACTAGGGCTGTAGGAAAAGAGAACCCAACCGGATGAAGAACTGGAGTTGGCCCCACTTTCAAATTGGCCCTCCGTCTGACGGTCAACTACAACTACACCTACGGCTCAAGACAACAACATTTCAGATACTTAGATGAGTGTCTTGACCAAGCCAGAGAAGACCGTGCCCGGCGGACTGGAGAAATTCTCCGGAAAGCACCATGAGTATGCTACTTGGAAAGACAAGCTACTCACGCACGTGGCCCAATTGGATTTGGAGGCCGAGAACAAGCTACTCGAAGCCGGCGAGCCGGACCCGAAGGTCTGCATGAGGGACTTCTTGGAGTCCACGCCGCCATGTCTGACGGATGCAGATGTGAAAGCAGCTCCACCTGAAGGAAAATTGGCTGTCCGGAAGGAGATCATGGTATGGCGCAAGGCGGACGCAGCCATGAGGCATGTCCTCAACTCGACCCTCCCAAACTCGTTTCTCTCGTCCCTACCGGATGAGGTGCGAAACATGGAGGTGTGCCTCATTTGGCAGCATCTCGAACGAAAGTTCGCGAATGGTGATGCTGGGGGATTAGTGGCGTGGTCGAATCGGTGGACGCAGATTCTGAACTCGAATTGGAAAGACACCATGACCCTGTTCTCGCTGCTCAACCAAGCGCGGAACGAGATGAATCGGAAGTCTAAGAAACTCCTCGGTAAGGAGATGATGACGGAGACGATGATGTGCGTGCAAGTGTTGGCGCAGCTCCCAAGCGAGATTTGGGCGTCTTCGATTGAGCTCACGGAGGAAGCGTTCACCGCGGAAAAGGTCGAGGTGGCGCTGAACAAGCTGTTTGGTGGCCGATCCCGGAAGCAGATCACGGGAAATGGCGATGCGACAACGGTGGCGCGCATAAACCATGTCAAGAGCGAGCGTGCTGTGCGTGGATACGACACCAAGAAGCGCAAGTCGGATGCCAACACCAAGGATCAGGACCAAGGGTGTTTCTACTGTTTCGGCCAAGGACATCAGAAGGCGCAATGCGAGCGCATGAAGGCCGACCGCGACCCAAACCGTGAAGGGGGACCGCTTTTCCGCACCAACGTGCAAGCCCAACTTTCCAAGCGGGCGCCCAACGGAGCTAAGAAGATTGCCACGGTGCACCACGTTGCCAAGAAGCAAAGGACGACGCGTGACGCACCCACGGACGTCGAGATGGAAGAAGAGTTCAAGCTACCTGAGTCGGAGAAGGACGGCTCGGAAGACGAGAATGGAGGCTGTCTGCTGAGTTTCGGTCAAGTCGACACCAGGGTACGTAAGAAGTATGGTGCTTACTTAAATTGGCTACGGCGATTAACAGTTTCGGATGATCTGTGGATTGTTGATACAGGAGCTGGACTAGGGATAAGCCCGGACAGGAGCTGGTTCGAATCGGTCCACACAGGTTCGAGTCACCAGTTTGAGTATGGAAACGGTAGCACGTCGGAGACTGCTTTAACGGGTTCAATACAGATGCATATTGCAAGTCCTTTCAATAAGTCTATCGGTTTAAAGATAAGAAACATTGCTCTCGATAAGGAATGTGGGAGTAATTTAATTAGCGCTTGTCATCTAGCCAGACAAGGTTACAATCACGTTCAATCTCGAGATGGGGAGTTTTTGTATTTTTTCAGTGAGAAAGGGCAGCTTTTATTTGCAGCCGTTCAAAAGGGAGCAGTATATTATCTGCCTTCATCTAAGTACAGCAGAGTTAATGCAGTAAGAAAAAGTTATACACAAGCTCAGAAAATAGCTTTGCTGGAGAAGTGGCATCATAGATTAGGCCACGTTCACAAGGCCAGACTTTTGGCAATATTTAGCAATGGATTGGTTGCAGGAATTCCTCAAATCCCTCAAAAGGAGCTAAAGGATCTTCCTTTCTTTTGCGCTACTTGTGAAATCGCAAACTCAATGAGAATGTCCTATCGTAATAAGATTGGCACAAGAAGTAGGCAGCCATTGCATACTTTACATATGGACACCACAGGAAAGATAAAAGTGAATGGAAGATATGGTGGTTTTGGTTACCGCTATGCATTGTCAATTGTAGATGATGCAACATCCTACAAGTGGGTGTTTGTCATGAAATCGCCAAAAGAAGTGTATGGTCACGTTGTGAATCTCGTACGCCAATTGGAAAAACAGTATCCGTATGAGATAAAAAGAATTCGCAGTGACGGAGGCAAAGAATTTGTAAATAAAAGAGTTAAGGCGTTTGCAAAATCTAAAGACATGCTATTTGAGAAATCTAACGTAGACTCTCAGGAAGAAAATGGAAGTGCAGAACGTTGTCACCAGACGTTAATGAAACAAGTTAGGAGTGCACTATTAGCGGCAGCAATGCCAGCAAGTTGGTGGCCTGAAGCCATTAAGTACGCAGCGGAAGTATCAAATAGACTTCCAACATCTAGACTTGGCCACACATCGCCATATGAGGCGCTAAATAAGAAAAAGCCGGACGGGAACATTTTGCAAATTTGGGGTAGCGTTTGCTATGCTCACATTCCGAGCACCAAAAGAAAAGATAAGAAATTAAGTTCTCGAGGGTTAGAATGCAAGTTTCTTGGAATTGCAGAAGACTATAAGGGTTGTCGGCTGTTAGATGCAGCTAATAATGTTTTACTGATCGCTAGAAGCGTAAGATTCGATACAACCGACCAATTAGCAATTATGAGAAGGCCGTTTCCTAAGCGGGATAAACAGTTAACCCCCGACGAAGTAGAGGAAATTGTTGAGTGTACCACCAACATAGAGGAAGAAGAAGAAGAATTAGAAGAAGAAGAGGAAGAGGAAGAAGAAAAGACGTCAAAATCACCTCAATCAGGAAGTGTGGGAGATGTGGGAGCTATTACTTCTCCTTGTGACGTAATTGAGTCAAATATTAGTCACAATGCACCTTCCATACTTGGTAAAAGTAGTCCACCAACTTTGGTCGGACTGAGGGAGGACGATACGGAAACAGAACATATGTTGCCGCGCACACTGCGTAAAAGACGGCGCAGTCCAAGGCTTAGTGGGTATGAGGTTAATTTAAACCCAATTTTAGGCGTAAAAGTTAGTAGGACACGCATTCCTATTCCTAAGTCACTAAAAGCGGCTATATCAGGGCCTTATAGGGAGAAGTGGCTGGGGGCATTAGAAGTGGAGCATAATGCTCTAATTGCAAATAATACCTGGAAAATGGTTGACTTGCCAAACGGACGAAAGGCATTAGGCTGTCATTGGGTCTTGGATGTAAAATACAATGCAGATGGATCAGTTGAAAGATTTAAAGCCCGTTTAGTTGTAAGAGGGAATCATCAGACACATGGAATAGATTACGGTGAAATATTTTCCCCCGTCGCTCGCTATGAGTCACTGAGATTAGTGCTTGCAATTGCAGCAATTGAGGATTTTCATATCCATCAGATGGATGTGTCTACCGCCTTCCTAAATGGTGAATTATCAGAGGAAATTTATATGATTCCACCACAAGGATTTCGAAACAGACATAATGGAAAAGTATGTAAGCTACTGAAAAGCCTATATGGACTGAAACAAGCACCTCGGATATGGTATGGGGTCCTGCATAAGTTTTTAACGTCATTAGGTTTTTCTCGTTGCAAAAAGGAATACTGTTTGTACAAGAAAAAGTGGGAGGTTGATGGAGTAACGGATGTTGTCCTAATATGTGTATACGTGGACGACCTCACTATTGCTGGATCTAGATTATCCGCAGTGAATGAAATTAAGGCGAAATTACCTGCACGCTTCAAAATGAAAGATCTCGGAGAAGCCCATTATTTATTAAAGATGGAGATCAGAAGGGATAGGGCACGGAGGCAACTTAGTCTATCACAACATAAGTATATCATGGATTTATTAGAAAAGTTTGACATGATGGACTGCACAACGGTTGCCACTCCACAAGCAGCGAGCATTGTATTGGAAAAGGAAACGAAGCTTAGTGCTGAAGCCATTGCAGCACAGCCATTTGACTACCGTGGACTGGTAGGATCGCTGATGTATCTGGTAAGAGGAACTAGGCCAGATATTGCAAATGCTGTAAGAGAATTAAGTAAATTTCTCTCTTGTTATAATAAGTCACATTGGAAAGCAGCCCAGCGAGTACTTAAGTATCTGAAAGGAACATCGATGTATGGGTTAGTATATGAGGGTACTAACAAAGAAGTAACGTATGAGCTATACACAGATGCGAGCTTCGCAAATGCTAATGAGGACCGTAAATCAGTTACAGGTTACGTGTCAATACTCGCGGATGCGTGTGTATCATGGAAGAGTTGTAGACAAGAGATGGTCAGTTTACATACAGCGCAAGATGAATTAGTCGCCGTAAGTGAGTTAAGGAAAGTGAGTGGCTCTGGTTATTGCTTAAAGAGTTAGGATGGCAGCAGAAGCAGCCTATATATTGTTGGTGCGATAACACAGCAGCTATAAGTATTGTTAAGAATCCTGGAAACCATTCCTCGACAAAACACATAGAGACTCGATATTTGTATGCCCGAGAAGCTTATGAAAGAAAGCGCATCGATATCACGTACTGCAATACAAAAGATATGGTGGCGGATGCCCTTACAAAGGCACTACCACAAGAACAATTTTGCAAGCTACGTGAGCTCATGGGTGTGAAAAACTTAGAAGTTGAAAGAAACAATGAGAACGCGTAAGTAACCTTAGGGTACGTTTATGCACAGGCAGTAATCATAACGTGGCACTACAAATACACTGAGTCAACTATCAAGTTTGATTTGCATCAAGTTACCGATCTTAAGATAAGTAGGACAAGTACAACCGTCAGAGTGGAGTTAAGTTTTGCACCCCTAAATGCATTGTTAAGTTTCAAGGAGTGAAATTGTAGGAGAAACAACTTCAAGATCTAAGTAATAAGACTGGCAAAGCATATTAGCGTTTATGTAAGTCTGATGAAGTTATGCCAAGGACAAAGTCAAATTTCGGTGAAAATAATAGGTTTTTTTTCAATTTGCTCCCCACAATGCGCATCGTAAGATACAAAGCTATAGGTATGGGTATATGCTCCCAAGACACATACTTTAAGAACCTATAACGCATATTTGCTAGGATTGGTGTCAAAGGTTAGATAAGTGGCGACGTATCGGTTGCGTGTCTCTTTTGTGGGAGTGTTGTGGTTTAGAATAAGTACCAACTTTTGACATTCCGATCGGAGTTTCTAATCTTGGATAGAAACAGATGCATGAAGTACAAGAACTTGATTTTAGTAAAGTATAATAAGGATAAGTGAGTTTACTGAGCTCCACCAGTTTACTAGGGCTGTAGGAAAAGAGAACCCAACCGGATGAAGAACTGGAGTTGGCCCCACTTTCAAATTGGCCCTCCGTCTGACGGTCAACTACAACTACACCTACGGCTCAAGACAACAACAGCTTGCAAAGGTATGCCAACAAGAGAGCGCGCACAGTACCGCTATACCTGTAGTGCATGTACGTACGTACAGGCTGATCACGGTGACCTGGTTGCGGTGCTGCCTGAGTCTCCCCCTGTACGGGCGCGGCCAAACTATATGCATTTGCCACATATTCTTTCTGGTGCACTGGCTTAATCGAGTCCTACGAAGGACTCGCTAGTCCTTATTTCCAGAAAGGTACCCTTTAGATGAAGACGGAGCTCCTATGTAGGACTTCCGTAATCCGATGCAAGGCCAACAGCAAATCCTAGGTCTAGCCCTAGCCTCTCCTTCCTAAGACCACCTTGTTGAGGTCAGATTGGCCAAAGTTTCTGAAAAGCACAAAACATACCTTTTGAATCATCGCGGCTTTACATGATGTCTGTATACCGAAGTAGTGAGCACAACGGTTGGTTGTTTAATGGGCTCTTTTTTTTTAGTAAGGAAATTGTTTTAATTTGGATAATGGGCTTTTAGTAAGAAATTGTTTTCCTGGGAGACCAGCTTGCTGGTTTACCAGCCTCACAAACTTTAATTCGTCACGAATGTATTCCCAGTTACAGGTAACATTCAGGAGACATCGAAATCGCAATTAGGGAGGGTATAACAACTTCTCAAAACAAAACACTTCTTTGGAAGTTTTTCGCTCTTCACAAGTTTTAAGAAAATAGGCATACATTTGTTCGTTTCAAGTTGACTAGAACATCGTTTCGTACTTCTCCAGTTGCATATTACCGGCCAGATGCTGCGGCTGCGAAGCAGGCGCAGTAGATGGCCGTATATATCACCAACTAACCGTGCTTCTGGACTCAAACTTTGTCCTTAGGTTAGATTTTGTGCTACAAAAGCCATCCACAGGCGTCTCCTGCGCCTGTTTCGCAGCCGCA
Source organism: Phytophthora vignae f. sp. vignae (assembly GCA_016169955.1). Lineage (NCBI taxonomy): Eukaryota > Oomycota > Peronosporomycetes > Peronosporales > Peronosporaceae > Phytophthora > Phytophthora vignae. The sequence goes on along the minus strand of JABJUM010000088.1, from coordinate 216,940 downwards.
GCATCTTCCTGCATCCGACTGCTAGGGTTCTCGAAAGCTGTAATATGCGTAGTTCCACCCGGTAGTTCACCAACTACTGCACCGACCTCTAAAGAATATACAACAGGTTCAAAACAAACGCGAATTAGAAGTAAACGCGTCGACTTTCATAGAGTTTTAGATTGCGGAGGGCTACATCTGAACATCCTTAATGTAAACTACCTGCCTGTAAACAACCATGCATAACTTTCACGTCCACGACAAAAATTCCTAAGTAGAAAAAATGGTCTCCCAGCCAAAGCGCAGCAACCTTGTAATTTGGACAACCTAACAACCCGATCTTCACTCATTCAAAAACATTCCCACAACTGATATATATATATATATATATATATATATATTTATATATGGACTAGAGCTTAAAAGCTCTAGTCTACATGCAGAATTGCATAGTTCGCAATACATACAGTACAACACAGTTTGTGTGTTACAAGGTAGAGTCATACTTATACTATGGTAGAATACAAGGTGGTTGTAACGGGGTTACACGCACAAGTGGCTGCAGCCACTTGTAACTTTAACAGACGCGATGTCTGTTAAAGGTTTAAACACTTCCTCGGCCTTGGTGTACGTTACATCAAGGGCCACATTCATTTACCATCACCACGACGGGTGGTCCATAGACATTTAGGATTCCTATTGGTTGAAAGCAGCATATTTTAACAAATGAGCGACATGCATAGCAATGGAATTCTGCCAACCAGCCGTTGGCAGATTCCCAACTTAGAATATTACATTTAGAGGAAGTCAGAAACATAAAACAAAATAGCAGTTCTCATCTTTACCAAAATCAGCTACTAAGAGTCTTTATCTTGTTTAAAGTATACTCGTGGACCTCGAGTACACCTAACTCAAGTAAAAGACACCTACGCTTCCTCATACACGTGCGCACACGTGTAAGCTGTTGTAGTGAGCCAAGGTAGGCCCATTACACCTGGTAGCACTTCGTAGTCCGTCCAACGACCGACTACCTTAGCGTTCGTGTAGAAAGCTACACGGACGAGGAGCCGAGAACCTTTTAATGAGCGCGGAGGTGCCCATGGAAAGCTCCACTACGCCTGCAACTCATGTTGCACGCGCTGACTGTCTCCACCTGTCGGACCCAGAGTGGGAGGCACTCCAACGACTGTCAACAGTCATCGGAGAGGCTGCTGTAGCTGCGATGTTGCGCACGCTATCACCGACGGAGCAACACGGTGTTGCTCTGGGGTTCATGATGAAGGAGCAGCGTGATGCTGCTTCCTCTGTTACGATGTCGTCGGGGACGACATCGCGAGAGCAATCGCTGAAGCTCAACGTAAGTAATTATGTTGGAAGAGAGGGTGAACCTCTCCTCCGTTGGCTTGTCGAACTCGACACTGCTATTGCGGCTCGACATATCGTCGACCCGTTGTCGAAGGTTGCGTTCGCCATGTCATGTCTTGGCGGACGAGCGAGGAGTTGGGCGTATGGGCGCCGACTCTCTGACCCTTTGTGCTTCAGCACGTACGCGAGCTTCAAGGAGGAGCTCAGAGAAGCGTTTGAGCCCCCGCAAAATGAATTCCGGTCGAGGGCGGAGTTCCTCGACCTGCAGCAGGGTAAGCATGATGCTCATGCTTACGCGCAGAGAGCACGGTACTTGGTCTCGAACATCGTGACCAACCCGATCGACGAGGCGACTAAGGTCGTCACGTTCATGAAGGGACTGAGAGATGGACCTGTGGAGACCTATCTCTTCCGAGAGTACCCAAGTACTTTCGAAGCTGCAATCACTCTTGCCGTGCAGGAGGAGTTTAGCCTGCGACAGGCTAAACTACATGCGAATGAGCCGAGGCTGCAACTGCCTCCGGTAGCGATGGCGGGAGGTCCAATGATGGACCTCTCGAATGCAACGGCTGCTGGTTATCAACAGCAACAAGGGAGCAATGTACGATGCTTCCGTTGCGGAAGGATCGGTCACTATGTCCGAGAGTGCACGGCACCCGTGCACCGAGATGGCGATCGACGTGACGATGCCGGGCATCGTCGCGGACTAACAAAAATCGCTGGACGCCAGTAGGCGCGGGGCGCCCTACTGGTAATGCGGTTCCGCGTGTCAACCTTGGACACGCGACACCGAGGACTGCAGCCCCCAGTGAGGTTCATTCTCACTGCAAGAACCACGATGACAATCCTGACCTTGTCATCCTGAATGTGAAGTCGATGAGAGCAAGCGGCTCTCGTCGTGCGCTGGTAGATTCGGACGCGTCGAAGAACTTTGTTCGACCGCGAAGTCTATCAATGCTTGATTTCGAGGATTTAAAGATACCGCGAAGTATGTTGGGAGTACGACTGGAAACGGGTGCCATTGTGAAAAGCGAGAAGCGCATGGTACACGTGCGCTTCACGTATGAAGGTCGAGTGTTTGTCAAAATCTTTATCGTCCTGGATCTGGACGATAAGTTCGACATGGTATTGGGCATGCCGTGGCTTGCATGGCATGATCCGGTTATCGATTGGGAGAAGCGCACTCTCGTGCACTTCGGTCGCGCCAGCGGAACAGTTAGCGATGGCCCTGTTGTCGCAACGCACGCACGGACAGGTGCGCGACTCCCCAGTCGAGACAGCGCCTAACGCCGCTGTCCCGGAGCGCCCAAAGCGCGCGCGAATGCGCGCGCAAGAGCAGCAAGCGTCGGCGTCGTCGCCGACGGCTGAAGGAGAAAATGTGTTGATTTCGGAGGTCGACACACTCTTTTCAACCAATCAGAGCCAGTCTCCAACCTCAAAAGGTTGGGGTGATGGACATGTGTCACACGTGTCAGCCGTGGAGGCTGACGCGAATATGATTGTGGGAGTATCTCCGGTCCGAAGGGACGCGGATGACGTAATCATGTCACCCGCCTCAGCCGTGGAGGCTGACACGAAGCTGATTGAACCAGGTCTGGCCAATAATAAGGGCCAAGGAGATGAAACGCCGTCGACTCCGGGAGTCGATGGCTCGGATGAATTTGTTTCGTCGGTTCGGGGAGCCGACGCACCCGCCGTTATGGGGTCTCCGCCAATGGAAGGCGTCGAGGTATTGAAGTCACGTCGGTTCCGGGAACCGACGCTGCGAAAAGACATTTCGCGCCGACTCCGGGAGTCGACGCACCCTTTGAAACAAAGGGCTCCGCCAATAACAGGCGTCGAGGTGAAGATGGCGTGTCGGCTCCGGGAGCCGACGCTGCAGACGGTGTGGACGGTTGCAAACGTCCCACACTGGAAAAATCTGCATGCTGTTGTGCAGCCGGGCTGCACAATGAAGCGCCGGGCGACCAAGCCGGGCTTGAAGTCGCTCGCCCGCGGGATGAACCCGCCGGCGGTATTAAACAAGAACACCCGTCCACGGCTGGGCCTGGACGAGGTCAAGAGTCTAGCGGAGCCGGGCTCCGCAAGACGAGAAGACGGTGCATGCGAAGGTCGCTGCGCAAGTCTCGACCAAGGGCCGAGACGCTACAAGAGATGTCTGCCGGGCAGACGGAGGCAGAGAAGCCGGACGTCGAGACGTTGAACGTCTTGACGCGTACCGGATTCCGGTACAGGGAGATGACTCTCGCTAATCCTCCGACGCAAGCGTCGGAGTTGACTTCACTTCCAGTCATGAGCTGGAAGCGCTTCGCGCGTGACCTGCACGATGGACGCATCGAGCAGATTTGCATTCTTTCGGACTCCGAGGGAACGAAGAGCGAGAACGATGAGCTGAGGCAGTTCTTCATGGAGACCACCACTGAGAGCGAAGACACTCTCAGTGCGAAGACGAAGAAGGAACGCTTTGAGGAGCAGAGCTGGGACTCGCTGAAGACGAGTCCCTATTACGAGATCCTACGGGAGTACGCTGACGTACTTCCGGAAGAGATCCCTGCGGAGCTTCCGCAGGACAAGGGTATTCAGCACGAGATTGATCTCGTGCCGGGCGCTAAGTATTGTGTCACGCGGCAGTGGCCACTGCCGCGAGAACAAGTCAAGGCGATCGACGACTTCTTTGAGAGTCGTCGCAAAGCTGGGCAAGTGCGGGAATCGAAGTCCCCGCACAGTGTTCCGACGCTCTGTGTCAAGAAGCCACAGGGCGGCTGGCGAATCGTTCATGCGTACAACAAATTGAACGATGCGACGATACCGGCGCAGACGCCGATACCGCGAAAAGATGTCATCATCGATTCGATGGCCAGGAGCACCATCTATAGTGCTCTTGATCTGTGCGATGGGTTCTATCAGATCCTAATGCGTGAGAGTGATATCCCTCTCACGGCTGTGAGCACGCCAAGCGGCATGCTCTGGGAGTGGCTAGTGATGCCTCAGGGTCTGAAGAACGCCCTGTGACCTTTAACAGGTTCGTGACGCACTTGTTGCGCTCGGTGCGCGAATTCGCACCGAGCTACTTCGATGACGTGTTCGTCCACAGCCGAGCTGCGGACGGGATGAGCGACGTTGAGATGCACAAGGTGCATCTCCGGAAGCTGCTTGCGCTCATGCGCAAGCACAAGCTCTACGCGAACCTGAAGAAGTGCATCTTCGGGGCGAGCAAGATACCCGTACTCGGGTGTACCGTAGGAAAGAATGGTGTCCGCCCTAACCCTGAAAATGTCAGAGTGATCAACGAGTGGCCGACACCGTCGAACGTCAAGGAACTGCGGCAGTTCCTTGGCCTGGCCACGTATTTGTGCAAGTACGTGAAGGACTATGCGGGCACGATACGCCTGCTGTCACAGCTCCTAAAGAAGGATGCCGAGTGGGTTTGGTCTGCTGAGTGTCAGCAGGCCTTCGATGCATTCAAGCGGGGCTTGACTGAGGCGCCGATCTTGGCGGTGGCCGACCAAGATCACCCATTCCACGTAGTGTGTATCCGATTTCGCAATCGGATGTGCGTTGATGCAGCACGATCACGAAGGCTGTGATCGCGTCGTCTACTACCAATCGCGTCAGCTGAAGCCAGCTGAACGCAACTACCCGGTGCATGACAAGGAACTCCTTGCCATGAAGTATGCACTCGCGAAGTTCCGAGTGTACTTACTTGGAAGCAAACCGTTCGTGGTCTATACGGACCACGCGTCACTGCGGACGGCTGTGAAGTCGCCGCACATCTCGCAAAGGATGGCGAGATGGTTATCTTTCTTCGCAGAATATAACTTCCGGGTCGAGTACAACCCGGAAGACTCAATGTGGTGGCCGACGCGTTATCGCGTCGACCTGACTACGCTGCAGGCGAAGCCGACGTCAATGTCATTGACGCCATGCAATCGAGCACTCCCACGTCGTCGCTACTAGACGACGTGAAGACCGCGTACACGCACGACGCGGACGCGAAGCTCTTGCTGGCCTACGATTCAGCGCCTTCTGACAAAGCTCGTCAGAAGCTGCCGAAACATCTTCGTGCTCGTGCACACCGTTATCGGGTGCACGGCGGGTTGTTACTCTACAGTGTAGTCGACGACAACGCGGCCCGCGTTGTCGTGCCCAACGATCATGACCTGCGCCTCAGGATCATGTATGAGTATCATGATGCACCGACTGCGGGGCATCCGGGCCGTGAGAAGACTTACGTCCTTCTCACGCGCGACTTCTACTGGGCCCACCAGTACAAGTGGGTGCGCAAGTACGTCCGTGCTTGCGAGGTATGCCAACGTGTGAAGCCTGCACCGTTTGCGCAGGCTCCCTTGCAGTCACTACCGACTCCGTCGGAGTGTTGGCAGTCCATGTCTTTGGACTTCGTGTTCGGTCTCCCCCCGGACAGCCAGGGGAACACGGGAGTTGTGGTCTTTGTTGACCGCTTCAGCAAGATGGTGCATCTTGCTGCAGTACCCGCTGAAGTGCCTGCGAAGCAGACGGCACGTCTGTTCGTTGACATGGTGTTCAAACACCATGGCATGCCGATCGACATTGTGTCGGATCGAGACCCGCGTTTCACAGCACACCTGTGGCAAGAAGTGTTCACACTTCTTGGGAGCCAGCTTTCAATGTCGACCGCGGACCATCCGCAGACGGATGGGCAGACCGAGCGCGTGAATCGCGTGCTCGTCGACATACTCAAGAGCTACGCTCACTCGTTCCAACATTGGAGCGAGTGCTTGTCGATGGCAGAGTTCGCCATCAACAACTCGGTGCATGCCTCGACCGGGCATACACCGTTCTACGTGAATGCCATACGGCACCCACGCCTCCCGAGCCTGCTCGGGATGGCGGCTCCTTCCTTAAGTGGGGGGATCTACGGCCGCAACGCAGCAGCCGCAGAATGCCGCTGACACTTGCACAGTATCAGCCGCTATGACACGAAACAAGGCCAAGAACCGCTCGTCCATGCAGGGCATGGACGCCACCGCGAAGAAGCAGAAGACCGTGTCTGCGCGGGGCACAGACACTGACAAGGACAAGAAGAAACACACGTTTGTGCAGGGCACAGACGTCGACAAGCACATGAAGCATGTGTCTGTGCGGGGCACAGATACTGGCGAGAACCAGAACAACAACAACAACGTGTCTGTGCAGGGCACAGACACCGCGGAGACTAACGCAGAGGCCGGGCCTACTGCTACAAGCGAGTTGAACGGATGCAATTGCATTCGTGCAACGCAGACAAGCCGTCATTCGGTTTGTCCATGACGCTATTGCAGCTTCTGTCGACCGACAGAAGCTGAACGCAGACAATGTTGGCAGGGGCAACACTAATGAATTCGAGAAGGGTTCATTGGTTTTGCTAGCTACTCAAAACCTGCCTAAACATGCAGTTTCCGACTTCGGGGCGAGCAAACTCGCTCCGCGCTTCATCGGGCCGTTCACAGTGTTGGCACGGCATGGCAACGCTTACACGCTAGACATCCCGTCTAGCATGCGCCTCCATCCGACATTCTATGTCGGACGGTTGAAGCCATACCTGCAGCACGAGCTACCTAGCTCGGCTGAACCGAAGCAGAAGACTCGGCGGAAGTCATCATCCTCTCCAGCGCGACTTCGCGCTGGAGCAGCAGGTCGAGCTGGAGATCCAGCCCGACCGGGACGATCGAGGCGGTCTAGGAGACCGTCGCAAAGTAAGGATACTGAAGAGCGCCGAGCGCAGCGCTCTGTAGCTACCCCACGACCGAGTTCCGGTCGTGGGCAGACGCGAGATCGGGGTCAACACCAAGTTGACCACACACGGGGCGTGTTTCCACCACTGCCGCCACCAATTCGAGACGCACACGGCTCAACTCGATGGATAGTTGAGCAGATTGTTGACCACAGTATCCCGAGAACGAACAGAGAACCAGTTCGTTTTCGCATTCGTTGGAGAGGATTTCCTCCCAACCAAGATACACGGGAGCCGCGGAACGTCTTGCTCCAAGACGTTCCGGACATGGTGAAGCCGGACATGGTGAAGGCCCATCATGCGCTACACGCTGGCAAGTAATGCGAACGCTGTTGTTAACAACAGCGCCCGAAGACACTTCGAGGGCAGGCTGTGGTACCTGCCCCCGTGGCAGCGACGCGCTTTGCACGTTGCCGCGCAAGATACTCAGCAGCAGAGAGGCTCTCTGCTGCTGCGCCAAAGGTCTTCAACTTCGACGTGCTCGTTCCATCACGAGCGCGTTCCTTTCAAACGTCATGCATTGACCAAACGGCACGTCTAACCTTGACGGAGGGATGGTGTAACGGGGTTACACGCACAAGTGGCTACAGCCACTTGTAACTTTAACAGACGCGATGTCTGTTAAAGGTTTAAACACTTCCTCGGCCTTGATGTACGTTACATCAAGAGCCACATTCATTTACGGTCACCACGACGGGTGGTCCATAGACATTTAGGATTCCTATTGGTTGAAAGCAGCATATTTTAACAAATGAGCGACATGCATAGCAATGGAATTCTGCCAACCAGCCGTTGGCAGATTCCCAACTTAGAATATTACATTTAGAGGAAGTCAGAAACATAAAACAAAATAGCAGTTCTCATCTTTACCAAAATCAGCTACTAAGAGTCTTTATCTTGTTTAAAGTATACTCGTGGACCTCGAGTACACCTAACTCAAGTAAAAGACACCTACGCTTCCTCATACACGTGCGCACACGTGTAAGCTGTTGTAGTGAGCCAAGGTAGGCCCATTACAGTGGTGGATAACCTAGATATCTAACACAGCGACCGTGGATCAGTGCCTATTTTTCAAATAGCACAGCGTAAAACAGTAGCTGCTACGATGGTCTTAGATTCGCTTCACGCCATAAAAGAAAAATTTCATACCCATGATCGGGAAAACTGAGGATCCATGTGATTTTGGCCAACCGAAACGAACCATTAGAAGGGATTGGCCGATCATAACCGACCATTCCTAAATGCTGTGTAGGTTACGGTTAACCATGGTTGACCATGGTTATGACCAGACTTTAACCGTTCACTTATGGTTGACCATTTGCGACCTCGGCTGATTACTGTTATTATCATTATCACCACTATTTTTTGAGTAGTATACGTGAAATGCTTCATATTACGCACAAGATATTTTGATTTTCATACTATTATAATTAATGTTGACAACATCCTGCTTTCACAATTGTATAGAGAATGTCAAACATTTGCTTGTTGTCCGATGTTCGTTTGAGTGACGCGATGACAAGGTGAAGAGATACCAGCGTAGGGTACGTCTCTCCACCGAGCATCGTGGTGGCAACGCTGAATGGGGCCAACAGCTCGACTAGGCTTTGAATCGTGAACCACTGCTTGGCGCTTGTAAGCTTCAACTTGTTCGTGGATCTGTAATTTCTCGGTAAGAGAAGAGTCTTTTCCATCAAATGGGAAACATGCATTTGCTCACGTCGTCGATCGGATCGCCCAGGAAGGTCATCTCGGATAGAACGAGAGGCTGTCGCCTGCTCGAATCGATCTTGGCCATGTATACGTTGGCAGTTCATGGTTTACCGCTCACAGCAAGACTACACAGAGGTAGACCTTGATCGAGCGGGTTTTCCCACGCTGGTAGACTAGATAATTATATAGCGTAGAATTAGGAGTACTAAAAGCTGTAGACTGAAAGCATAGAGCTCATTTCGCTTTTTGAGCTCAAGTATCAAGAGCCAACTCCACACCGCGGATTTTTTAAACCCACCAATCTACCCAGGGGCCACCTCATTGCACCTCATACCGTGAGCTGCAGAGGCCAGCTTCGGCGAGGTGAGCGCGTAGCTTTGACCCCAAATGTATGTTGTATATTGTATGTGGAAATAACGTTAAACTCCTTCTTGCCTTCTTCCGACTTAATATACAGGAAAAAGTCTTTCACCGCTGACTGCAAATCCAAAATCACTGAAGCATGGCCATTGTGCTGTTCCATCTCGTCAGGCAATCAATGAACTCTGTTAAGGGCTCTTTCCGCTTATCGAGTCGATTGTGTGCCTTTTGGGAGCGATGGATGTACTCCGCCAGCTTTCGAAAGCGTCGAACCGATTTGCGAACAAACTCCATATTAGCCGAGCTGATTTCTATAGCCGCCGATTTCTCAGCTTCTGCTACAAATGGACAACTTCTCCGCAAAGTGCATCAATATCAGCTTCACTAATAACCTCTTAGTCTTCTCCATCGTCGTCCGAGTCCGGGCCATTTTCCAAGGCATCCAGCCGGTCATCTAACCACTGGTTTTCAGTATCCACAGATTACTCACTCGTTGCTAACTAGAAGAGTACTGCCGACTTCGCCAGGTCACCGGTGCTAGCGCTATCAGTAGCCGCTATCGCCTTCTTTCGTTCATCTCCTTTCTGTAGAAGCGCAGCAGCTACAACAAGATGGAGTGAATGCGCTGCGTATGATCGATGTTTGAGTCCAAGGAGGGAGCATTCACGTTTCATGTTCGATGCGGTATCTCTAAGAAATCGAACACACTTCTTAGGGTCGAGACGCCACCACGCAAAGCAACGTAACAGGACATCTGCAATCGCTTCTCCATCATGTTTACCGGGAATAGACGTGACTTCAAGGGTCCACGCCTTCATATTGAACGCTCTGTCAAGGTACGTGAACCGTTAAGCTAATGAAGCTGTCACACTTGATGGAGGTCCAGATATCCGAAGAGGCCGAATAGAAATCACATTCGTCGTCGCTCACCGGAAGAAACTCAATGACAAACGAAGCTCCGTAACATCTTGGTGGACACGGAGAGCGACCGTTTGCCGCGACAGAACCACAAGAACAGTGCTCGCACTGTTTGAAAACCTAAAGGCCTTAGCGAATCCGCAGTCGCCAATAATACTTGTAGGTCGCAAATCCGTGCTGACTCACTCAGCTAAAATGCCCCCAAAGAAGCTCTGTTCAGATTCATCACCTCTCTCGAACGCGTTCACCAGTTGGCTTCAAGCTTCCAGAGCTGCTTCTCGTCGCGCTTTTTCTTTATAAGCCAGTAAGGCGTCGGCGTGATTTTTCCGAACGTGGAGACCAACCACACTCTTTCCCTTCGTGATTGTCAGCTCCTTCTTGCAGTCTAAGCAAAAAAAAGCACTTGACGTGGTCACGCGTGAGACTGCCCCTCGGAATCTTTTGAACACGTCGTCTGCCACGCATACGACGAACTACCAGTAAGCCTTCTCCCGGTGCTGAGGGGCCTCAAATGCTCTTCCGACCGGGCACATCGTCACGCCCTTGGTGGTCGGAAACTCTTGAAATTCCTCAGGTGGGTTTGGTTTAACCCCTGGAGCTGTGTTTTGCATGCGGGTTTCGTATCACGAGTCGGTCGAGAGGGAGCACTTCCTGATGAAGCCGCCCTTGATCGAGTGGTTCTTGATGAAGCTGTTTTTCGGTGGAGTTGGTCCTTTCGTGCTGGTATTCGCGGAGAGGTCTTTGTCGGAGATTGTCTTGCTTTTCTTGCCTTTTTTCGAGGTGGTTTTGGCGACGATGCTGATCGGCTTCTTGAAGACGACGCTGGACGGCTTTTTGAAGACGACGGCGTTGCGCGGTTCCTTGGAGGGGGCTAGCCACTGACCAAGCCAGGTCTGGCGCATCCACATTGGAAGGAGCTTCCAAGCCCACTGGCAGTGAGTGTGGAGCTTTGAGCGGATTGGAAAATGAGGCCGTCAGCAGGCGACTGACCGTAGACATACTATAGTGAAGCCTCACTCATTGAGTGACACTCAGGCAGGAAATGGACGGTGTTCCGGCATTTGAGATCATCCTCATCACTTGTGGCGCACCTTGCTTCCCTGAATGTGGCACTCTCGAGCTCAGACATGGCGTGCTCTATGATAATTCTGATTGGCGTTCAGAAAATCATTTTGAACAATTATATGGTTTAATTTGGTACGTATCGTGTGGGTGTCGGGGCGACATCAAGGCGACGTCGATAACGACTGCTCACCCAGGTGTTGCTGACGTCCCGTCGACGTCCAGAAGCTCGGACGTCGACAGCACTACCCCGTTGTAGCCTGCAGGACGTCCGTGTCCTGCCCCCGCTCAGCTCTCCCCGTGCTCATGCACGCTCAGCTCGAAGTTCACGTGCTCCCCAGCACGCTGCCTCGGCTACTTGTGCCCAATATCTCCTTTTCTTAAGTGTCGGTCTCTTTCCAACCTGCTCACTGGCCAGTGCCTGGCCCTGGTTCAAGGTCGACTCGACGCCGACGCTGGATTCAGCCTGTGTGCCGCCCACCGTGGCATTTTGGCCACTTGGACAGCGTCCTCCATAGCCGTCACGAGGTACTGGACCTCCACCGTACTGCCGATCGCCACCATGTGCTCGTCTGGGCCGTGCGTCACCACCGTGCCGCTGTCCTCCGTCGCCGTCTCGCTTACGTGGGTTCACCATTTGGGCCCTCCTGTTACACGACTTCTCCATACTAAGGGTCTTCCACGACCCTTCCCGCTTGTAGTAGTTGGTCATAGACACCAACCGAGATCCACCGCTTGGTTCCGTGCCTCACCACTCGCGTTGATCCTGTTTGTCGTAGGTTTTGCACCTCGTATTCGAAGACATACTGCCCTGCAGCATTCCGCCGTCGTCGTCTACGTAGCTCCACCACGAGCCCACGCTACTGTTGCCCTGCTGTCTAACTCTTCACTGGTCGGCTACGTCGTTTCGTAGAGTTCGCAGCTGTTGCTGCATGCACGCGAGCCGTCGTTGCTCCCAGAGCCGTTCGTTCATCGTTCCCGAGTTCGAGCGTGCCTTCATGCTCGAGCTGGGCTTCGATGTCCGCTGCCACCGTCACGAGTAGCGCGGGTTCGTCGCCATGTCCGTCGTTTTCGCCGTGGACACCGTGCTCTTGTCCATCGTCGTGCCCGTCGCCTTCGGGTTGGACACTGTTGCCGTGCCCATTGTCGGAAACTTCGCCGTCGCCATCGTGTCAGCTCTCGGTCGTCTCGCGCGCGTCGGGACTTCACTGCCACTCGAACTAGTCCTGTCCGCGGTCGTCGTCGCCGTCGACTCACGCCGCTCACTGCCCGTCGTGACGCTCGCCGGCGCCGTGTCGTTCGCCGACATCACGTTCACGATCGCCTCGCCGGTCGACTCACTGCGTCGCTCCGGTCCAGCTACCGCATCGTAGCCGTCCAGTTGCCCGCCAATCCAGACCGCCGTCGTGTTCCATCGGTACCGCGAAGGTCACGCGTTTCCCTCCGTGGTTGTCGACTCCGCCTAGTGTCGCTGTCATGCCCGCCATCTCCCCCGTCGTTTCGCCGCTGCCACGCGTTCCTCCGTGCACCGTGCTCGGCCCGCGACCGCCGGCCCCGTCGTGGACTCGCTATCCGAGCCTGGCGCTGCCACCGTCACCACTGATTCGTCATTGCTCGTGGGCGGCGCCGCCGCCATGTCGTTGTTGCCATCCTGCGCGCCCGTCGCGCGCTCCAGCGGCATCACAGTCTGCTCGCGCCGTCGTTATTCTACGGCGCGCCGTTCGCCGCGCGTGTGAGGGGCCGCACCACGCTTGACGCCTCTTCCCTCCGGAGCGTACGTCGCTTCGTCGGCCGCCATGTCGCTGCCGACACATCCACTGTAGTCAGCTCCGGTAGTTCTTGCTGCCTTCGCGCTCCGTAGCCTTCATTCGCCACTTCGGGGTCCTCGGTAGCTCGGCCTGTGCTGCTTCCGTCCACCGCCGCTGCTTCTCTCTCGCTCTCGCCGCCCGCGCCGCCGTTGGTCGACTGCTGCCCGCTGTCGCCACCACCGTGTCTCTTCCGTCGAGGGCGGCTGCTTCGCCGTCCCATTCGACGCTCGTTCCGTGTGGAGCACGGACTTTGGCTCCTCGTTCGACACAGCCGTCGTCATCGACTCGACCGCCGCACTCGCACCCCGTCCAGCTGTCGTCGGACCAGATCCGCCGCCCGTAGTTGCCGCTGCCGCGCTTGTAGTCCCCACCGTGGCGCCGGCCGCTCGCACAGCCGCTCGCCTTCTCGACCGTCGCCGTCGCCCCATCGCCGCCAATACCGTAGCCTTAGCGGGCGCTCGCGAAAGTGCTTCCGCTGCGACATTCGTACTCCCTGGTCGATAGACGACCTCGAAATCAAATTCCGGCAGGGTCAAGCCCAGTGATGTATAGATTAGGGCTGGTCATCAGCCACTTCAATGCTGAATGATCCGTGACAATGGTGAATCGCCGTCCAACTTAATTGACCACACCACCGCCAAGCATTCCAACTCGGTGATGCCGTAGTTTGCCTCCGTCGCACTCGTTACATTACTTGCGTATGCCGCCGGCTGCCAGCCGTGGCCACGATCCTGCATAAGGCACGCTCCGAGCCCCACTTTGCTTGCGTTCTTCACGAATCGAAATGGTAGAGTAAAATTAGGGTAGATAAGCAAAAGGTTTGCTCGTCAAAGCCGTTTTCACGTGTTCTAACGCCTCCTGCTGCGGTCTCGCCCATTCCCAGTCAACTTCCTTCCGTAGCAGCTTCGTCATCGGCGCCATAATGCCGTCGAAGCCTTCAATGAATCGTCTATAGTAGCCATGAATCGCTTCACTTCCACCACGTTCTTTGGCCGCGGAAAATCGCGTACCGCCGTCACTAACCGATCTTACGGCCTTACGCAGTCTGCACTCAACTGGAGGCCTAGATATTCCATCTGCTTCGCCGCGAACACGCACTTCTTGAGTTTCAAAGTGAGCCACGCTCAAGCACGCATGCTAACTCGTTCAATGCCGCCGCGTGTATAAACCACAATATCGTCTAGATAGACTAAACATGTAGTCCAGGGAAGCCCCGCAATACACTGTTCATCATCCGTTGAAACGTGGACGAAGCGTTCGTAAGTCCGAAGGGCATGCGAACGAACTGGTAGAGGCCTTGCTTCGTAGTAAAGGCCGTCTTCTCTTTGTCTTTGTCCGCCACGCGGATTTGCCAATACCCCGCTTTCAAATCCAATGTGCTGAGCAGCAGCGCGCCGCCAAGGGCCTCCAGCGTTTCATCGATCCGCGGCAGTGGGTACACGTCCTTTCGTGTGACCTTTTGTAGGGCCCGATAATCCACACAAAAACGTACCTTGCCATCCTTTTTTCCGCACCAGCACGACTGGAAATCCTCAGGCGCCGTCATCCTCTTCAATCACGCCGGCTGTAGTGGGCCTACATTGACACACTACAACAGCTTACACGTATGCGCACGTGTAGGAGGAAGCGTAGCTTAGTTTAAGCTAGAGTTAATTATACTCGGGCCTCCGAGTATACATTAATCTAAATAAACGATCCAAATAATATTTTTTTAATGAGAACTGCTATTCTTGTTTTATGTGTTTGATTTCCTCTAAATGTAATATTCTAAGTAGGGAATCTGCCAACGGCTGGTTGGAAGAATCCATTGCTATGCATGTCGCTCATTGGTTAAAAGATGCTTTTTAACCAATAGGAATCCTAAATGTCTCGTCGTGGTGATCGTAAATGAATGTGGCCCTTGATGTAACGTACACCAAGGCCGAGGAAGTGTTTGAACCTTTAACAGATATCGCGTCTGTTAGAGTTACAAGTGGCTGTAGCCACTTGTGCGTGCAACCCCGTTACACCGGCCCCCAACATCTTACGCACGTTCGTCTCAATCACCTCGTCCTCGATCTGAGCCTGCCGCCTACGCTTCAGCATGATGAGCGCCGCATCGCCCGTGTCGATTGGTGCTCGGTGCTTAATACCGTGGCGGGTGGGCAATCGCTCTTATCCGTCAGCTGTTTGTCCACGCACAGCAACAGCACGATCATTCGCCGACTCTCGTCGTCCTTGACGCCTATATTCACCTGGTCCTCGTCCTTGAGTGGCCCTTCGCCACCACTGAGTTCGTCTAATTATTCATCGATCTTGTCACGGCGCAGCGCACCGCTCATTTGCAACAGCTCAACATCCTTGCCGAGAGGGACCCATTGCCCGAGCTCCTGCTTTGTGTGCCCGTCGTTCGTGCTCACCGCTAGCATCCTGTTCTTCACCTTCACGCACGCTCGTTGCCCTCGTCCTTCGCCAGCACAGCGCTCACGCAGCTGCTTGCGCTCTCTCAGCTGTTCCACGGCTTTGTCAACCACTCGCTGTCGCGCAGCCAGTAGCTCATCGCTCCCTCGCTGCCCCTCCGCTGCCTTCTCCCGCTGCCGTTGCCGCTTTCGAGGCATGCACACCTTGACTCGTTCATGCTTCACACGTTCTCGAGCTCTTCGCCGTCGAAGGCGCGCCAGCTACCAGCTGCCACGACCTACGGACTCGTCGTTCGAGTCTGCACCTGCCCGCTCGTCACTACGTCTCCCACGGCCTTCATAGACTCGCCCACCGTGGTCATCACCTCCCCATCCGCGGTCGTCTTCATCTACCCGCCAGAGACCGCGTCGTTCACCACCCTCGCCACCGACGATTTCGTCTTGGTCACTGTGTGCGCTTTGGCCGCACTCTTGGTCACTGGGAGCTCCTCTCTGCTCGTCATGGCGCTGTCGTCGCCTCCGCCGTCACTCAGGGACATGTCCTCTTCCACCACGGTTGACTCGCTCCTACTCGTCGTTAGCACGTCGCCCTCATCGCTGTACAGGGGCCCTTCCGCGGCCTCCAGCACGCTCAGCGTCATCACCGACGCCGTCGCCGTCGAGGTCGCGCCTGCCACCGTCGCCTCGGCCGCCGTCCTGACCCTCGATGTCGAACACGAGTCCTGTGCTGGCATCTCAGCCGCCGCAATCGCCAACGGCACCGCTAAACAGCTTGGTGCCGCGCTCCGCCGTTCCGCTAGGGTTCGTCGTCGACTCCGAGCTCACCGTCACGCCTTCTCCAGCTCGAGGAGGGTCTGCGCCTTCTCCTTCTTGCCGTCCGTCACCGTCGTGCTGCGCGGCATCTTCGCAGGCTGGTTATCAGCCCGTACGTATCGTGCTACCGCCATCGCCGGCCTTACCGTGACTACGGAGCGAGCCGTTCGTCCCTTGTCCGTCGCCGCAGCATCCGCCTTCATCATGCGCACGACCATCCGACGCGTCCAGCGTCCGCGTCTCCTCGCACACAGGTGTCGGCCATCTCTTCGACTCGGGGAACGCTGTTACCGACGTGCTCCGCCCTTGTTTCGTCCTCGTCGTTCTTATCGTCCTCATCACTCTCATCGTTCTCGTCTTCGCAAGACCCGGCCGTCGCCAAGTCGCCACTCGCCCCGTCCGTCTGACGCGTCAGCACGCGCAAAGGTGCGGTTCTAATCCTCATCAAGGTGTGCTTGTCGCCAGTGGCGGCACGCACCGCCCCATCTCGTCGTTCTCATTCTCTTCCCGGTCGGCCACCCTCGCAGCCGCCACGTGCCGCATCGTTTTTTCGCCGTTCTTATTCATCGCTAGCCCCACCGGATGGGGGTTTCCATGGACGCCATTCCCCCTCGATAGCGCCCTCTACTCGTTTCCCGCCGACACCGGCTGCTCCTTGCGTTCACGAGTCCTCATGTACGCGTCGTTACGAGCTTTCGCCTCCAGGTCCGTGCACGTTCGTGCGAAGTGGCCCGAGCGATTACACGCATAGCACTTCGGCTCGGTAGGGCATTGCAACGCCCAGTGGCCAACCTGACCACAGTGAAAGCACGCTCCGCTTGCCTTGCCCTCACGGCTCGTCTTGTTGCCCGGGTGCTTCTGCTCCGTCCTACTGGCCTCAACACGCTGCTTGTCGCTGCCCGCCTGCTTGACGCTTTCAACTTCTTCTTCCGTGGCCTACGTCCGATCCGTCACTGCTGGACTCCATCTGCTCGCGCTTAGCCTTCAACTGGGCCTGATTCTTGCCCTAAGACCGGTTGCTCGTCACTATAGCCGCCGTAGACCTCTTCCGCTCAGCTTTCCGTGGTTCATACCAGTCTTTTCCGTTCCAGAGATGACCTGCGGGAGGATCCCACGTACCCGTCGCCTTATGGTATACACTCCGCGGGTTGGTGAACAGCGCCACGTGCTCTATCTCCTTCCTCGCTGTCACGCCCTCCGTTGCTGCCGCGTTATTCAGCATTTCGGCAGGCAAGCCCATGCCGCCGATGCCCGGGATCGTCTGGCCGCTCGTCCCCATCATCGGTATCAGGTACGGCTACGGTGACGTTGCCCACAGCAACCCGCTGGTTCATCATGCCCTGTGCTACGTTATCGACCGGGTCATCGATCTCCGTGGCTTTGTCCACTGCCTCTTCGAGTGTCTTAAGCCGCGGCGACTGCTTCACCAACTTCCTCGTCGTCTTGTCAAGACAGCGGTAAACCTGCGCCAACATAACTCGTTTATGAACGTTGTTGATACCGACGACGTCACGGAGCCCCGCCACGAAGTCCGCGTATGTCTCACCCGGCATCATTGGCCTCATGCCGACACGCCATTCGGCCGCCGACTTGTCCTTTCGCTCGCCATCCCGGCGTAGCAACGCCCTCTTCAACGTCTTCCACGTTCTCTGTCGCTCTGGCAGACGGTGATTCATGTTTACCCACCATCTTGCTGCGTCCTCCATCAGCTTCTTTCCGATGATGTAGTATAGAGCCTTGCCCGACCACGTGCCTCGTCCTGATTCCTTGGCACCCTGTAGAGCTAGGTCGACGCAGTCTATCCACGTGGAAGCTGGATCCGCTTCCGTTACTGGTGTCGCTCTCGTCGCTACCGGTGCTCTCGTCGCCCCCGGTGCTCTCGTCAGAACTACTGCGGACCCAGAGGGACCAGCGCCGTCCGAAGGCGTGCGAGTCACTCCTCGGCCCGTACTCCGTGCTCGTGAACTCGCCCCCGTCCGTTGCCGCCCTGGCCATCTACGCCTGCTGCCGCTGGTTGGATCTGCGCCATCATCGCCGTGAGCTGCTGTACTGCAGCTGGCATCGCCGCCATCTCGGGCGCCATCGGCTGTAGTACGACCGCCGGGGTTGCCTCTGTCGCTGGTGTTGGACCGCAGTCACCGTCCGTCCGCTTGCCGCTGTCGTTGCCCGTCGTCGCACCACTGGCTCCTCTGCGTCGTGCAGCACCCGTCGCTGCAGCTACAGCAGACTTGTGGGGCGCGTCGACTTCCACGTGCTCTTGTTCACGTGGTCGTCCGCCGGCTCGATCGCCAGCGCCGTTCCCGTGTCCGACTTCGCCTCGCGCCGCATCACGTGCCTGCAGCCCTGCTACCTCCGTTGTCAGCTGCTGCAGCGCGTTAGCGAGTACCGCTATCCCGAAAAAAAAAAGGGGGGGGGCATTCCTAAAACAGGAGGGCAGGAGGGGGGGGACGGCCGAAAATAGACAAAATCGCTTGAAAATCTACCAAAATCGTGAAATTTGCAAAAAGGGGGGGGGGGGCTGACCCTGGCTCCGCCCCTGGTGCTGCTGCTCAACAGGACCAACTGCAAAGTTTATTAGTTTGTATTAGAGAACTTTATAAACTGGACTAAGTCGTGGTTTTGAAACAAATTTGACAAAAACGTATGAAATACGGATGATCCAAAAAGAAGTTCCAGTGGAACAGCGCGACTCTTCGTTGTTCTTGAGTACTAGAACATCTGCCTCGTAATCTCTCCGTTATCTATCCGTAATCTATCTGGATTTACCCAGATCTTTTAGATTTTCATTGTTCCAAGTCCAAGATATGTTCCAGCTTCTAAAGTTCTCTATTATCACCTAGCGACCTCTTCGTACTAGCGCTGCATACATGCTTTGCGCAATTACGTACCAGAATCACTGCATCAGGAAAACCACACGCATACAAACTCCAAGAGTTTATCCTAGCGTCAGCGACATGAACACGTCCAATCGTGACCAAAATAAAATATTACCCATTGGTGAAAGCCGTTTGATTACCCGTGCAATACCATGGGACCCACACGGCGTGCGTAGCGCTCTTCTCTCCAGTCCTCAAGTCACACGATGCATTTACACCGGATATTGGGCTTGACCTTGTTCGCCTTATCCAGGCCCGCCAACGCAGATTCGTCGGCGACAAGCCTCACGCTGCCCGTGCTCGACATCTCTAGCTCGTCTAGTGTCGACCCTGCAAGCGCCTCTGTTGTCAAGAACCTAAGAGACAACGCCGCTGACGATGACAGTGGCGGGGAAGAGAGAGCAGGGCTGTCGGAAAAGTTGTTACGCTTAGTCTCGTCATCGAAGGTGACCCCAGATCGACTTCAGAAGTGGCTCGACGAGGGGAAATCAGCAAAAAATGTTTTCGACCGCATGCGTTTCAAAAAGTCCGATGCGTGGTTGTTGCACCGCCCTCAGTTCGCCGAGTGGCTCAAGTATGTCGACGACATGAACGCCAAGAGCCCCAGCAAGAAAACGTCCGCGATCTCGACACTGGCTGCTCACTACGACGACGCCACATTGTACAAGATGATTTCGAGCGCGAGCAGATATCCGAGCATGAAAGGAATAGCCTCGAGATTGCAAGCCGAGCAAATGCAGCACTGGGTAGCCACCGCAAAATCCCCCGACGATGTCTTCCTCTTCATGAAGCTGGACACGGTGATGGGGAATATTCTCAGTAACCACGAGTTTATCGCTTGGAGCAAGTGCGTGGACGAATTCAGTGCGGCGTATCCGGAAAAATCTGCGTTGATGATCCCAGCGCTGGTTAAGTACTACCAAAACGACGTCAGTCTATTCAGAGTTGCTGAGTCCGCAAAACGAGTGGAAGAAACGAAAAATATCGCCACCAAGTTGGAGGATCAACTCATCCAGTTGTGGCTAAGCCGTCGAAAGTCACCGGATGACGTTTGGGAAGATCTTGAACTCGGCCACTTGACCGCTTATCTATTGGAGAACCCGCTCTTCAGCAGTTGGCTCAAATACGCGAATGGTTACAATACCAAGTTTCCTGGAGAGAAGGCGACAGCAATCGAGACTTTAACGCGAAAAATTCGACGACGTCCAAGTGGCGAAGTTGCTTGGCACAGCCAAGTCCGAGGATTCAACACGAGCTGTGGCGATGGAATTGGAGACTGCGCTGTTTAAGATGTGGTTGAGTCGCGGCAAATCTGCCGAAGACGTATACAGGCTCTTCAGGTTCGACTTAGTCCCCGACTTCACCCACAATCCACTTCTTCACTCGTGGGTCTCGTACGTGGACATGATCCTCAAGGAGAACCCAGGGAAGGCGTCTGCGATACTGTCGTCGTTGGAGACTCGCATCAGGGAGAAGCCTCTGAATCAAATCCTCCTAGAAGCCATGAGGTTTCCCAGTATGGAAAAGGCCGCGACTGCAATCCAGTCGCAGAAGATTAAGAGCTACTTGGCGAACAACGAGTCTTCTGAACATGTCTTCCAATGGTTGAACCTCGACCACGTGGGCGACAACCTTCTCATTGATCCGTTGTTCGCGAAATGGCTGAAGTACGCGAAGGATTTCAACAAGAAAAACCCGACGCGCCAACAATTATTCTACAGCACAATTTACCGGAAATACAACTCTGCTCTCATCAAGCAAATGATCGAGATGGCGATGAAGAATCCAAGCACCGTGAACGTGGCGAAACTGATTGAAAAAGAGAGGGCCAAGCTCTGGCTTCAGGAAAAGGAACACCCCCTGCGTATATTCCGTGAGCTGGACCTCGATTGGACCAGAGAAAAAACTCTTGCCAGTCCGAATTTCAAAGTCTGGGTCAAGTATCTGAATGCCTTCAACCGGCGGTATCCCGACGAGAAAACGACGATGATCGACGGACTTCGGGCCTATTACAACGATCTAAATCTGGTGGAGATGCTTCATGCGGCGAAACAGGACAGCAGCACGAAGAAACTGGCGACGAACTTGGAGAGCGCCTTGATCAACAAGTGGGTGGCGAAGAAGGAGCTGCTAGATGACCTCAAAAGGAGGTTTAGTCACATGCGAATCGCCGACGGCGTGATCGAGAGGTATGCTGCGAAGTTAAATGCATTAGCAGGGTAGACTTCATAGGAGCAGCGGGCCAGATGTAAGGTTTTGGAAATACAAAAACTCTGGATTCTTACGCTGATACTCACTTGGCTGCTTTATTAAAGTAAAAAAGATAGTAAGTACGACTGCACGTCCATCGTGTTGCAGTATTACGCAGGCCGAATCCGCAGTTTTTTGCTACGAATTAGTTCGGACCTGCTTATCTACGAGTCCTAGACTACGACTGTAGTACGACTGTGATACCGATAAGGGCCAGGAAGCATAATCGATCTCCTTTCCGAGTGCAGGAATTGCCATTGATGTACAACAGAAGATCGACTTAGCGTTGTCGGCAATACATGTAGCTTAATTAAATTCCCATTGATAAACGGAACATAAATTGAAACCGCGCAAGTGATAATGTGGCAGGAAGATTTAAGATGGCGTCGTCTTAAAGACACGTCTTACTGAGTTTAAACTGTACAAGCGCTGCACACTTTTCCTATAGCACCGCACCAGCTAGCTCGCCTGCGACTCGACAAGGCTGGCGATTCGCTGTTCTCCGTCGGGAACTACGAAAAGTTTACTCAGTGGCTCAAGAACGTCGCCGATTTCAGCGCGAAGCCCACGACGCGGACAGCTACGATCTCAATCTGAGTAAACAGTACGACGCCGACCTGTACAGCATGATTCACGCTGCTTTGAAGAGCCCGAGTACAAAGTTGCAAACCGAGCAGCTGCAACACTGAGTGGCCACCGGAAAAGCGCCAGACGATGTACTTTAGCTCATGAAGCTTGACAAGATCAAGGAGAATCGATCTTTTCAGCAGCCCGGAGTTCATCACCTGGGCTAAATATGTGGATGATTTCAACGTCAAAAACCCCGAGAAGTCAGTAGCTTTGGCCTCGACGCTCAAGAAATACAACAACGACCGAGCTTTGTTCAAGAGGCGAAGGCAGCGATGACTGTAAGTGACTCGAATGACATCGCCACTCAGTTGTAGGATGGAATGATTCAGCTCTGGCTAAACAGCAGATAAATTGTACGGACCATCATTTGAGAGCCTTCAACAACGCCGCCGACATGTTGGCAAATATTGTCATGGACGATCGCAAGAGTAGTCATGTATTTCGCTCGGACCAACCAACCAACCCGGGTCCCCCATTGTTACCGGGAGATATCAAGAGGAACTCCCATATACTTGAACCTGCCCCAACGCCATAAAAAAGAAGCGGATTACTAGTACTGGTACAAACCAAGTCGTGCGGCAGCAAAAGAACGACGCTATGGGGTCTGCACACCGGACAACAACGCCAGTGCCATTAATTTCTATTGCTGATGGTCTCATCTCCTTAAAGTAGTCACAACCTACACAGTTGGTCAAATGCCAGACACTTACTTGAACTTGAACTGTTTAATTCCTCCAAAACATTACACTGGTAAGCCGCAAAACGGAAGTTTAGGCACTCGGGTAAAGGTGCATTTTGCTGAAAAAAAATATGCTTCAAATTGGTATTGTACCTTTCACTTATTCTGCCGTGATAATTCTGGCATAACTCTAATCCCTTATTGACCTTAATTATGCCCCGAGTTAGCTAATTCCCATGTTAATTCCGAGTCGTCCGCGGCGATGGTGAGGCCGAGTTAAGGCGGAATAAGCTAATCCAGCCTGCGTTAGGCGGAAACAGAGTGATTGGCGGTTTCCTACAGTACCCGCGATTGGATCGCAAATGATGATCGCGGGAGTTAAGGGAAACACTCACAATCTTAGGTAGAATTAACACTAAATAAGCGTTGCTCGCCCTGATCGATATGGTTTGATCGTGCAAATTAAATCGAAACGGCTCAAGTATGGACTTAATCGTGGTTCAAAAAGAGTTCCAAATCCAGCCGGGGCTCGATCTCAGCTGTCTGAAGAGCTACTCGCGTTCTTGGAAGTTGACAAGACCCATGCAGACATGATTCTAACGTTTCCTGCCGTGCTGGGTGAGGAGAGGCTTCCATTTCGTTTGTTTGCCGGTATTTTCTACTTGTAGTGTACCAAACAAACCTGTTAGTGACACAATATTCTAACACAAAGCTGCTTACAAATGCGTTTGTATGTTTGAGCTCGAAACTAGAGTTCAAGTTTAAATTTTGCTTAATAAACCTCCTTGAGTGAATCAGCTGGCATACATGTATTCCATGTACCGTAGAGGAAACCCGTCGAAGTGATGAGACAGTCAGTTCATTAGATGCATGTGCTCCTTACATCACTTGGAACTGTGAAGAGGTTTCTCTTCACGATGGTAACATTCCCTTTAAGGGACCCTAAAGTTTGGACAGCATTGCTGGCGTCTCGTTGGGATTCTGCTTGGCGAAGAGGTTCATGTACGAAACCCAGAGGATGCTCGACCAGGTCGAGACCGGGACGATCCAGGTTTAGCAACTTAAGCATGTCGTCGAGTGATTTCTCGCTGTTCCACCACATTTATAACTGCGCCGCCTCTAACTTTGAGGCCAAAGTTCGCGTGTCAGCTTTCTTTCTTCGCCACACTGAGCATCCACGCCACTTTATCATCGCCAAATGTCCGCGTGAGAGTCTCAATCATCGTGGTTTTCTTGTCTGGGAACTTTGCGTTAAAGACTTCCATGTACCTGACCCGGGTGTTCAAGAGCGGGTTACCCAAAAGGTTATCCAGGGAGCTGTCGACACCGGTATTCACACTTTTGCCCATTCCGAGCTTAACGACCGGAGTTTTTCAACTGCTGAGCCAGATTTGGATGAGATCGTCTTCCAGTCTAGCTGCGATGCGTTGGGTTCCTTCTACACGCTTCGCCTTATCAGCCATCCTGAATAAAACTCCACCATCAAAAGCTCTTCAATAGCGGCGAGACTCCTGCTTTAGGCAACTTCATACGAGAGAAGACTGTCCGCAGATTGGCCCTTGTTGAGCCATGCCTCGAGTTGCTGCGGGGTCACGGTCGAAGACGAGAACAAACTTTTGAGCTTCTCGATGACAGGCACAAAATGCACATGATAGTGCAATTCAGTTCGCACATGTTGGTGTGATGCTGAGCTAAGAAAATATGGAAAGCTACTGTATTTATTAAGTAAAAAAAAACTTCCCAGCAAGAACTGGCTTTGAATGATAGTATAATTATTGTCGGACTGTGTTCCGGTTTGGCAAGCCAATACAGTGTGCGCGTCTTCTCGCAGTCGATCCCGTCAGGGTACTACTAACGGATACTGTATGCGGAACGTTCAGAACTGAGCAGTTCGATACATCCACCAGCACATGAAGACGAAGATGTCCTCGCTGCAGTTCAGACAAGTAAGTACACAAGTGGTTAAGCAGTAGTGGACCCCTTGACGCTAGCTCTGATAACAGTCCACCTTACAAAACTACAAAGAACTGGAAGCGTACTTCTATTTTTTATCAGCATGGTCTCTCTGATCCCTCCGCCCAAGACCCAGCTAGCAGGTTTACCTTGGCAACGCATCGCGCTTCTTGACGAATTCCTTTATGATGTCGTAGGAGTTTGGTACGCCATAAAGCCCCAATTTCAGCCTTTCCAGGGGTTCCTTGTCCGCGATCCATTTGTCCACTAAAGCGGTCTTCAAAGTTGTCGCGATCTTCTCCGTACTGGGGTCCGTCTCTCCTGCGTTGATCATCCTGATCACCACTCGGTTGCCGAAGTTGTCCTTTACAGCACCGATCATGCTTGCTTTCTGATCCGGGTAGCGGGCGTTGAAGTGATGCAGGTACGTGGTCCACGCCTTGAACTGCGGACTAGCGAGAACGTTCTCGCCTCCAACCTTCCTCAGGTCGAGAGCTCGGAGCACATTCTTCGGGAGCTCTTTCTTTCGCATCCAATACTTGAATAGCTCCTTCTCCGCCCGTTTTGCAATATTCACGGTGCTTGGATTTTTCCTCGCGATCTGGATCATTCGCGGGATCGACTCGGGCTTGTAGTCCTCCATGAGCCTGTCGAACCAAGATCGACGATACTGCGGAATTTTCGTGTTGTAATCATCCACATACTTCATCCACGACGTGAACAGGGGGTTGACGAGTAGCTTCTCTCCAGCTCTGTCAAGATCGAGAATCTCAAGGACCAGACTGGGGTGTCGCCTATCGGCCAGATACTCCCGCATTTTCTCCGTCTGGATACCGATCGCAGCGTCCTCCGTGCCGGGGAATTTCTTGGCTGCCTGGAGGATTTGGTGCAGGGCTCTGTCCTTGAATCGAGCCGTGAAGGACGAGAACATCGCAGTGGCCTCGTCAGGGTTCTTCTGAATCAGGAAGTTCATGTACGAAACCCACGTGTCAAGCAGAGGATTGTCGGCGAAGTGAGGCACTCGATAACTTGGGTAGAGGCGTAGTAGTTTGTACACGTCGTCGACGGATTTTCCACTTTTCCACCACCACTCCAGCTGCGCAGCTTGTAAGTCCGTAGCAATGGCTCGCGTTGCCTCTTTTCTCTTCCGCCTACTAAGCATCCCGGCCACAGATTCGTCGTCAAACTTCCGCGCAAACGTCTCGATGATCGTGGTCTTCTTCTCGGGGTACTTGGCGTTGAAAGCGTCCAGGTACTTGACCCACGTGCTAAACAGCGGCTTCTCCAGGATATCTTCCACTCGGTATCTGTTGCCCAGGCCGAGTTCTACCAGAGCGTCGTCCGGTGTCTTGCGACTTTGTAGCCATAGCTGAACCATTTCATCCTGCAACTTGGTAGCAACGTTTTTAGTGTCATCTACAGTCATCGCTGCCTTCGCCATCTTGAACAGAGCTCGATCGTTGTTGTACTGCGTGAGCGTTGATGCCAAAGATACGGACTTCTCGGGGTTCTTAACGTTGAAATCATCCAAGTATTTAGCCCAAGCGAGGAAGTCCAAGTTGCTAAGAAGATTCTCGTTGACCTTGTCAAGCTTCATGAGCTGAAATACGTCGTCTGGCGATTTTCCGACCGTGATCCAGTGTTGCAGCTGCTCCGTTTGCAGCTTTGTGGCGATATTCTTCGTGCTCGGGACCTTGAGCGCCGCGTGAATCATGTTGTACAGGTCGGCGTCGTCGTACTGTTTCCTCAAAATTGAGATCGCAGATGTCCCCGTCATGGGCTTCGAGGCACTGAAATCGTCGACATACTTGAGCCACTGAGTCAACTTTTCGTAGTTATCGACGGAGAACAGCGAATCACCAGCCTTGTCGAGTCGCATCCGAGCGAGAACTGAGTCGGGAGATTTTCCCTTGTGTAGCCACTTCTGGAGCTGGTCTGTGGTCACTTTCGACGACGAGAATATAGTTTTGACCTTGTCGACAGTAGGAACGGATAGCCCCACTCTTTCGTCCCCTTCATCGCCGGTGTCGGTATTCTTGCCGACCACAGTAGCTCTTAAGAACCTCGTTTCAGCTGTATTCGCACCATACACAACGTCCCAGTCAAAGCTGCCAGGCCGGCGTAGTGCCGAGCCTTTTGCCGATGGGCGCGCGGCGAAGGCGGTGGCAAGGAGAAGCAATGTTACCAGCCATTGAAGGCGAGCCATTCGACTTGAGGGTTTGAAGCGTATGTTGATAAATGAAAGGGGCTTCAAAAGTTTCCATTGGCGCGAAGCCTTGAAGGTGTTACTGTCGTCAAATTTTCCGTGACGATTGCAAACGCTTTTGATGGTGAAAACTTGTAGGCATGCAAGCTGGTGTGACGCTAAGGAGCGTTCACGAGATTAAAGAAGAAGACGGAGAAAATGCGAAGCTGGCTCTGCGGAGACGCGGAAATACTGTATACGCTTAGGCCAGATATGAGCTGGAAACAGCGTTGCCGCCTAACCTCGGCGGATCGACGCGTACCAGGGGCTCTCAGCCCACATGAAGGAGCATTTGGTATTGGCTGCCCTCCTTGACCACAATAACGAAAGACGCGAGAGTACATTTTGTCAATTTTAACCTCAGACTCACTGCGGTTATGCTGCTTCTGCTGTCAGCGCCTAGAGCTTCGCGACGTATCTATTGTGCAATTTACTGCTGCGTGGCACATGACCAATCCTATTTGTCAGGGCAGCCAGCAGTTCCTTCGCTGCGACCCATTTGTTGACCAAGGCCTGTCGCCAGTTTCTCCGTCTTTGGGTCCTTCTTCGCCGTCTCCAGCATCCGCAGCAGATTGTTGTCGTTGGAGTCCATTGATCATTGTCTTACGGTACCTCTGGTTGAAGCAGTGATTGGAAAAAATATATTGGTCTATACGCCGGATAAATATTGCAAGCAAAATGCAAGACTGCAGTGCGGTAGCAATACAAAATACCCAATTGCATGTGCCGCGCATATTGCAATACAATATTGCAGCGAAACTCAAAATACTCAGGCGGTTCCTCATTCAGTTCTGTCACCTTGGCTTCTCCAGCACGCCCCTAGCGATTGTCTGCTGTTAATTTCCAGCACCCTGATATCGAACATAGAGGACTCTTGAAAATTCTGTTTTGCGTACATAATAAAGGAGTATTAGCCATCTGTACCGTAAAAAACGGATCCAGTGCGACACCAGTTTTCCATTAGCAAGGCCATTTTATACACTGTTATTAGATTATAGAGAGATATATGGGTCTCTCAGCCAATAGCAATCGTGCATCGAGACAGCTGATCTCGTCTATTAATTAACACTGTGTCGCACTGGATCCGTTTTTTACGGTATATTGCAATATCTTATGTGCAGTAACATATTGCAACATGACCGAGTATTGCAGTGTAAATTGCAGTGAAGCCTTTGATTGCAATACCCAATTGCAAGACAGCAAAACACTGCAATGCAAGACTGCAATGACGACAAATCACGCAACTCGCTGCCAATATATTTTTTTTCAATCACTGGGTTGAAGAGCTACAGTAGCCCAAATTCTAGAACTTGGACTGGCGAGAGTCTTTTCGCCCGCGTCGTATCTGCCAGGGAGGCTCCTTTTATCCAGCCAGTACTGGAGTGCTCCCTCTCCGCGCGTTTGGCAATGTTCATTGCGACCGAGATCGTCCGATCGATGTCACTGGGATTGTACGTCATGCGCTGCGCATGACATGCGCATGGGCGTGAGCCAAAATTCTCACCTCTTTGGGTGCCTCGTATCTAAATCCTTCACGTACGTACTTCACCCACATCTGGAGCACGCGATACCCGACAAGATTTCCCCCCAGATTGTCGAGGGCGAGCAGCTAGAAGGTTTTCACGGGGGAGAGGGGGGGGGATAATTCGATAGATAAGCCTTGATCTTATCGGGTTCGATTTACCATGATGAGGGTGAAGCAGGCCAGTTATCTTGCTTGGCTGTGAAGCAAGTCGTGTTGCTTCTGCTGCGGGCCGTCTTCTACTTGGGTAGATGTCCTCAACACCTGTTGGCCGACGGCAACACCGATTGCCGCGCCCGATCGTCCGCTTTCGCGTCCGACCGTATTTTATTAGTAAGCGGTTACTAGAACCTCTACTCAACTTAAGCTAATGTCAACTACACGTCAACACCAACTCTACTCGTTCGTTCGTTTGCATGCAGGTTCCACCAGCTCGGCTGGTTCCACACTCGGCGCTTCCGTCAATTCCTCGTCGTTCGTCTGCCTCCCCTCGTTCGTTGTGGAGCTCTGCTCCGTGTGCTCGTGCGTGTCCGTGGACTCGCCGTCGCTCGTCGACTCGCGCGTTGTCTTGCTCGCTAGCCGGCTAATCTCGTACTGCGCAGTCTCCGCTCACCACTCGGGCCCTCCAGCCCAATTCTGCAATGTTGACTCGACACGAGCCGCTGCCTGCAGCTCGGCCGCACCCACCATCGCGCCACTCTTCGTCATTACGGCCACTCAGGGACCGCCGCCGGCACTCCCTGGACCGCTCCCGTGCAGCCCATCGTCTTGCTGCCGCTGCTCGACTCGGACGCCTGCTTCACGTCGCCCTTCGTCACTGTCTCCATCGTGGCGCAGTTGTCCTCCGCTGCCTGCTGCTGCAGATGGGTCCACCGTACAGGCCCACCTGTTACAAGGGTCTGCTTTGCAGGTTAAAGGATCTGATTCATGGGTCTGCCGTCGAAACGACTGTACGAATTCGACAATATTGCTGTTACTTTGTCGGAGTTTCTTTGAGGAATTTGTAAATGTGCGAAACCGACGTTAGGAGGAGAGGATTGTCGGTGAAGTCAGCTTTTGACTGGAGCGAAAGTCCAGCGAAAAACCGGTGGATGACGTGCTACTGGAGCTTGAGCAGCAGTATCACGTCATCCACCGATTTTTCGCTCGCCGGCCACATCTTTAGCCGCGCAGACATTACCTTGGTGGCCAAATCGCGCGTGTCATCACTCGTTTACGCTACAGCAAGCATCCTCGAGACTTTCACATCGCCGAATCTCCGCGTCAAAGACTCTGTGACAGTCGCCTTTTCTTGGGGATACTGTGTACTGTACGCGTTCGTGTACTTGGCCCAACTGTTGAAGAGCTGGTTTCCCAGAAGGGAGTTTACAAAGGAGCTGAGTCCGAGGTCTTCCACAGCACCACCGGGTGATTTTCGATGAATTTGACCAGTTGATCTTCAATTTAGTTGGCGATATCTTTGGGCACATGGCTGATTCCGCCATTCTAAGCAGTGTGGTCACTGACCACTGGTCAGGGATTGATAGTAACGTGATTTTCGTCTATATTACTACGGTAACTTTCCAGTAGTGAAAGTTATGCTACTACTCCACCAGTACTAGTAGTTTATGCGGTCAGAACTACTACAGTAAAATTACTACAGTAATTTCCTAGTAGTTGCTAGTAGTCGACCGCTGAAATGGCTACGTCAAGTCCTACTTGGATACATCGCTGCCGTGCTCCATCTGACGATTCTCCTCTCGGTTGTGCCTGAGTAGCACCTGCATCTCCGCTCGTTGGTTGCCGGTTTTGGCTCGGAGGTTGCTCATGACAAAGAAAACACGATGCATTTGCCGGGCTTCTGCCCAACCAAACTCGCGCCAACGCAGCAATGGGCAGGTACAAGACGCTGCCGGTTTCACAGAAACCAGCGAAGGATGTTGACGTGCTCACAGGGCCCCTCCACTCTCCAACAGACGACGCCGTTGCGGTGTACCAGTTGCAGTCGTGTGGAGTCGTCCGGCGTAGCTCCACTGTTGCTTGTTGCTGCGCAGACATGGACCCACTCCACAGTTGTAGTCGCGCCACTCCTGCAGGGCATCTTCGGCTTCACTGACTAAGACAGCGTACGTGCTTGGCTTGATCGGAGCACGTCGTGGAGTTCATTGCTTCACCACCGGTGAGCCCCGAGCCCACGCACCAGGCAAGGGTCCGTACTCGTCAGCTCAGGGAAGGTAGAGTCGGGGTTCGCGCACTTCGTCGGCGTGGTAGCGCGCTGGCTCGGAGGTGCTGGCAAATTGCAGAATGAACGCTAGATCGCGAGTCGCGCAGTCAACGAGGCTTTTGCGCAAGCGTTCGACAAACCGCTGTTGCGACCATCATAGCTAAAGCGCAGGCAGCGGGTGGCTTTGCCAGGTTGTAAAGGCCTGTAGCCAGAGTCTACGTTGATCAAAAGGTAAGATGTTCCTGGATTTCTTCAGCTGCGCCGACAGTAATTGGCAGTAGCTCGACGGTAATATTAGCTCGCAATTTGAGTTACTGGGTCACTAGCAGTAGTACTTTGCACCCCCGTCGCAAACTACTATCAGTAGTAGTAGTTTCAACAGTAATTTACAGTAGCTATTAGTAGAATAGTAACCCCTAACCACGTTACTATCAATCCCTGAGTGTGGTATCGTTTTTGTAGTACTTCACCGGTGTGGGAACCGTCGATACCGATTTATCGGGGTGGTACTTCGCGTTGAACTCGTCCACATTCTCGGTCCAGACAGTGAACGCTGAGTTGCTGAGAAAGACAGTCTTCACTTTGCCCAGCTTCATCAGTTGAAAAACGTCGTTGGGCGTTTTTCCGGCGGCCACCGGTGCTGCATTTGCTCGATCTGTAGTCTCGTGGCGATGCTCTTGGTTCTTGGAATCTTCATAGCTTCTTGAATCATGCTGTAGAGGGCACTCTCGTCGTACTGTTTCGTGAGCGTCGATATCGCAGACATCCCCTTGCTGGGGTGGTTGGCTCCCAAATCGTCGACATACTTGAGCCAGTCGACAAACTCGTCGTAGTAGAGCAGTGTGCTCCCAGCCTTGCTCAGTCGCAGCCGAACGAAAACAGCGTTGTCCTTTGCTGAGCCATTTTTTAAGCTGTGCCGAGGTGGTGAAGAATTTCTTCAGCTTTTTACTGGGATCTGATTGGCGGAGCCCCCATATTGGACACTTCTGATTGGCTGAGAGAAAGGCAAGATGCCTTTCTGGATACGATCTGCAACATTTACTTTTTGCTCCCCTGCCTCTCCTACGAGGAAGTAGGAGGTATGCGTTGGTACGATTCATGTTTAAGCATAGGAGGCTAGGATATGATAGTTATTTTGGCCTAACTCATTCTAATTCACTTTCGGATCTCCTTCCTAACCAACACTTGACTACAACAATCTCAAGTTTTCTTGTCCAAGTTTTGCTGTAAATTTCCCTAACAACAAATGGGATTCTTGGATACTGTCATCGTTTGTTAACTAGCCCACTTCATACTTCGCCGTATCAAAAAAAAACGGAGACGATTCACGTGCTGCACTACTGAGCCCGGAGGGCATCGGCCATCGTCGTTTTTTCTTTAGGATACCGCTTGTTGAAGTCGTCCAGATACTTGGTCCAGATTTTGAAATTCGGATTGGCTGCATAGTTGTCGCCGGCCCTATCGAGGTCCAGAAAGCGGAAGACGTATCGTGGATGGCTCTTGCTGTCCAGCCAGTAGGTGGAGCGCTCATGCTGCATCAGCGTTGCGATCTTCTCGGTACTTGGATTTTTCATCGCCACCTCGATCATTCGGTTGACTTGATCGGGGTTACTATAATGCGTCTGGATTGTCTTGAAGACGGACTTTTGGTTCGGGTTCTTCACACCAAAATCCTCCGCGTACCTCAGCCATTTCGTGAACAACGGATCCACAAGAAGGTTCTCGCCCACTCGATCAAGGTTCAGCCACTCGAAGACACGAGTAGGAGACTCGTTACTCGCTACATAGCCCTTGAACTTCTTTGTCAGGAGGTTGGTCGCAGCGCTTTCCATGCTGGGGAACTTCATGGCTTCCAGCAGGATCTGGTTCATGGCTCTGTCCTTATAGCGAGTCTCCAACGACGACAACATCGCAGTGGCCTTGCCAGGATTCTCCTTGACGTACATGTTCATGTACGAGACCCACGTATTGAGCAGAGGATTGCTGCCGAAGTCCTTCTTCAAACGCAGACCGAGTACCACGATCAGATCGTCGACCGATTTCCCGCTGCTCCACCACATCTCCAGCTGGGCAGCCTCCAGTTTCGTAGCCATAGCTCGAGTCGCATCGCTCCTCTTTGCCTTGCCGAGCATCATCGCCACATCTTCATCACCGAATTTTCGCGTCAAAGTCTCGATCACTGTCGACTTCTCTCGGGGATATTTTGCATTGAAAGCGTTCGTGTACTTGGTCCAACTGGCGAAGACCGGGTCCTTCAGAAGCGAGTAGACTGCCGTGTTGAGCTCGAGTTTTACCAACGCCTCGTCCGGTGATGTTCGACTGTTTAGCCAGAATTTAACGAGCTGGCCCTCTAGCTTGGTAGCAACGTCTTTGGTTCCTGCCACGCTCTTGGCGGCCTCCACCATGTGAAACAAATTGGCTTCGCCGTAGGACTTGACGAGCGCCGGGGCCATCGACGCTGATCTCGCGGGGTATTTCGAGCTGAAGTCGACCACGTACTTGGCCCAGAGCGTGAACTCCGCGTCGCTGAGAAGGTTGAGACCCAACTTGTCCACCTTCATCAGCTTGAAGACGTCGTCCGGGGATTTTGCAGTCGTTATCCAGGGCTTCATTTGCTCCTTCTGCAACCTCGTGGCGATGCCCTTCGTCTCCGAGGCTTCTTTCGCGAGTTTGATCATTTTGTACACCTCCGCGTCGCCGTAGTGTGCATTCAGAGTGGATATAGCTGAGGTCCCCTTCGATGGGTTCTTGGTGTTCAGATCGTCGACGTACTCGAGCCACTTGGTGAACTTGGGGCTGAACAGGAGCGCCTCTCCGCCCTTGTCAAGACGCATGTGGGTGAACGCAGAGTCGGCCGATTTGCCCTGTTTGAGCCACTTCGGGAGGCTGACTGGAGACGCTTTCGACGACAACAGGGCTTTGGCCTTTTCGATGGTGGATGATGCCAGTCCCGCTCTCTCTTCGCCCGCTTCTTCTTCTTCGATAGCATCGTTGACACTAGCGATAGTTCTTAAGCGCCTCGTCGTGGAGGGGGCACTACTTCCACTCTCAGTATGGGCAGCAGACCAAGTGGACAAGCCAGACGCGGATGGTGCAGGACTTGCCACCGAGACGACAGCGGCGATAGAGCCAACGAAAGCGAGGAGTGTCAGCTCCATCAGCCGGTGGAGGCGCATACTTGAGCACTGAAGACGCTTCTTGTTACAGCTGAAGAGCGAGTTGGAAAATGCAAGCGGTGTGAAAGTCTCGAGAGACTAACACTGAGTGGTAGGCTGTCAGTGGGAACTAGTCGCCAGGCGGGAAGCCGGCTGGTCTCTTTATGGACCAGTCCCGCGAGAGCGTGTGGGTGGTACAGGCTAAGTTAGCCACAATGTGGCGTGTTAGCCTGACACACCACATTGCTACAGCCTTTTGTCAAGGCGTACCCCTTGTCAAGGCATACAGCCTCATCTAGCCAATCATAGAGCTGTATTTTCATTTCGGGAAATGTTGTGTGCATGAAGACATTTATATCCCACAGCACTGATTGTACTTGAAATTTTTATGGCATTGACTCTTTTATACCAAAATAATGTGCCTAGCCAGGACACGAAAATCGCCACCTATATCACGGAATCAGGCTGTGTGCGCCGGCAAAAGGTAGCGCCGCATTATTAATAGAAATTGTACTGTAGTACAGGAAATGTCAAGAGTGCTGTCCACGATAACGAAGGCTGACACAACGTCCGCAACTCACTCTGCGAAGCGGAGTTCTTTATACTATCGAAAGGAGGCCTTCGGAATTAAATACGGTAGGTTACAGGCTTCATCTCAATGAAAATTATACCAACAGTACGCTATTTTTCTTCACGAAAATTCTTGAGACCCAATTACCTAGCTGCTTGCACATCGGTACAGAACCTAGCATTGATACCGCCAATTGTGCGTCGATTAGAGCGTTTAGATCGCTCTAATCTCTCCTAGTGATGGGAACAGTGGGAACCGTAGACTTCCTCAGCACCTCACAATATGTTGTCTGTATTAGCCATTACTCCCATACTGGGGAAGTTCTTAGCTTCTAGAAAGATTTCTTTTCATGGCCTTCGGCTTGACGCGAGTCTTCCAAGGACGCCAACAGCTCAGCCACCTTGTCGAGGTTCTCCTTTGCGACAACGTTTATGTACTAGACTCACGTCTTGAACATGAAATCCAAGTCAAGCAAATCGAGCACTTCGCCGACCGATTTCCCGCAGCCCCGCCACAACTCCAGCTGTGCGCGGCCTCTAGGTACAGTATACAACGACGCAGAAATCCGACAAACAAAGCCGTGCAATGCACAACAGTCCTTCAGTAGCCAATCAGGTTGTAGCAGTATACTTCGTCTTTGTATACCACCTGCTGTTGTGTACTATATCACCTGTCATGTGCTTTATGTCCATTTCTGTGTAGTTTATGTCGTGTCAAACAGCGTTTTACAGTGGGTACGGACAGGGATTTATCGTAAATTTCCTATGGGGGATGCCATTCCGTGGTGTCGGATTTCTGCGTCGTTGTCTGCGAAGAGGAAGAATCCAGGGGTTATAGTTGTCATGCTGAAGATACTTTGAGCTGTGGTCTGGGGGAACACGGAGTAGCGCGAGGATGAAATTAGGCGGAAAGACCAGTAAAGAGAAGTCATGTACTGTAGCATGAGCATGAGCGTGGCCTTGTCCAGGTCGTCCCTGTCTGGCAACCACATGTCGTTACCGAACACCATCAAAGTTCGTCGCATACCGCGTCATTATTCGATGTACGAATCACAAGGTTACAAGCTGTTGCTGTTGCTTCGTGATTCGTACGAATTGAATGACGTAATACGTAAAAAAAATTACAGAGGAGCGGCAATAAGAAAGGGTCAACAACTTATATAATTCCGAAATCTTATAACTATGTTATTACACGGGCCCTTTGTTGATGTATTGAGTTTAGTAAAGTGATGTGGTACACACCGCAAATCAAAAGTTGCCGCGCATTTTTTTTAGAACTCGAAGGTCCAGCTGCAGTGCATGTGGACTCCAGTGCTCCTGCCTCACTCGCTCCCTCGCCCCCATTGTCTCGCATGTCGCCCCTACGGAAGACCACGAGCGCCTGTAGGTTGACGTAGAGATGACATGTAACGAATACACACGCTCAGCGAGCTGCCGCACAGAGCACCCGAGGCGTATCTAGTGCGCGGCGCACGCCATGGACAATCGAGGATGAGAGTGTCAGTAGTCCTCAAATCAGAACATCGCCATCGGCGCGGCGGCGACGCAGGTGTTAAGCAGGTCGTGCTTCCGACCATGAACACCGCGGTGCTCACGTAAAAAGCGTACCTAATGCGATTCATTTATCTCGTTAAGCCAGTACCTATGAAGCTCTGTAAGATTTGATTTGACTTGGGTTTAGTATATCCCTTCAGTACTTGAATCGTTGAACCCTTTCTTATTGCCGCTACCCTCTGTACATGTAGTCGTATGATAGTAGTTCCAACTACGTAGCCAAACTGGTCACATTTTTTCAGTGTGCTACATGTATTGTTGAGAAATGTTGTAGCAAGCACAAACGGGTTCGTTTTGTATTGGTTTTCATCATTCTAGAGCGACTTCTTAGTATTTCCAACTTCATGGCATGGCAATAGGAGCCATAGCAATCGAGAGTTTGCTTTATTATCACCCCCTCCCTCCCTGGTCCGCTTCTGTTATGAAGTGTTTCCTGCCGCCGCACCGAGTTTCTCGGAATATCTCTTGAGCATGTCACCGGCGGCTGGCACAGTATCCAGCCTCTTTTGAAGGTCTTCCAGTGGCTCCTTTTTAGCCATCCACTTGTCGATCAGAGCGCTCTGCAAGTCTGTCGCCAGTTTCTTCGTGCTGGGCTCCTTCTTTGCCACCTCAAGCATCCCCACGAGGTTGATATCGTTGTAGTCAGTCCGGAGGACATCGATCATCGTCGTCTTTTGGTCAGGATACCGCTTGTTGAAGTCATCCAGGTATTTGGTCCAATCTTTAAACACCGGTTTGTCGAGAATTCCGTCAATGAGCCCGTTGTTCAGGTTCAGGAAACGGAACATGTACAGGGGGGTATTTCCGTCGTCTAACCAGAACTTGGTCCGCTCAGTATCCAGCAGCTTGGCGAGTTTCTCGGTGCTCGGCTTTTGCATTCCCGTCGTGATCAAATGCCTGACGCTGTAATGCTCACGAATCGGCCTGAACCACGATGCAACATGTTCTGGGTTCTTGTCTTTCTCGAGACTCGTCGCATACTTCAGCCATTTCGTGAACAGCGGGTCACTGAGGAGGTTGTCGCCCACGTTATCAAGATTCAGCGACAGAAAGGCCTTTTGAGGGGACGGATTAGTCGCCAAATAGTGCGAAATCCTCTCGGTCAGGAGTCTGGTCGCAACGCTTTCCATACTGGGGAACTTCTCGGCTTCTTGGAGGATCTGGATCATGGTTCTGACCTTGAAGTGCGTCTCCAATTTCGTCAGCATGTCAGTCACCTTGTCCGGGTTCTCCTTCGCGATGATGTTCATGTACGAAACCCACGTATGGATCAGAGGGTTGGTCGCGATATCCAAGTCAAGTAGCAGGAGCACGTCGTCAGCCGATTTCCCGCTGCTTCGCCACAACTCCAGCTGCGCAGCCTCCAGCTTGGTAGCAAAGTCTCGCGTTGCATCTTTCGCCTGTGCCGCATGAATCAGCAGCGCCACGTTTTTATCGCCGAGTTTCTGCGTTAAGGACCCGATAACGGTCGACTTCTCTTCGGGGAACTTGCTGCTGTAAGCGTTCGCGTACTTGAGCCAGCTGCTGAAGAGCGGACTCTCAAATAGAGTACTCACCGCGTAGCCGAGTCCGAGTTCTTTCAGAGCGTCTTCGGGAGTCTTCCGGCGATTTAGCCAGAACTTGATCATTTCATCCTGCAGTTTGGTGCCGATGCTTTTGGTGGTTTCCACGGCCATCGCATTCTCCGCTGTTCGGAAGATAGCAATGTCATAGTTGTAGTTGAGCTTTAGCAGCGTCGGGATCATCGACGCAGACTTTTCGGGGTGCGTGGCGCTCAAATCGTCCACGTACTTGGCCCACGTGGTGAACTCTGGAGTGCTGAGAAGGTTCTTCTTGACTTTATCCAGCTCCATGATGCGGAAAACGTCTTCGGGGTCTTTCGCTACGGCGACCCAATGCTTCAGTTGCTCCTCTTGCAGTTTCGTGGCGAGGGCCTTCACCTTTGGGTAAGCCTTCGAGTATTCGAGCATTGTGTACAGACGAGCGTCGCCATATTTTGCCGTCAGGGTCGAGATCGCGGACACTTTCTTCGTGGGATGTTTCGCATTCAAGTCGTCGACGTACTTGAGCCAGGTCGTGAAGGTTGGGTTGTGCAGCAGATAGCCCGCCGTTTCCTTGTCTAGGCGCATGCGAGTGAAGACCTCGTCGGCGGGTTTTCCTTTGCTGACCCATTTCTCCAGCTTACTGGGGGTCACTTTGGAGAACGCGGCTTTGACCGACTCGGGGATACCCGCTCTCTCCTCCTCATCTTCTTCTTCTCCTTCATTGTCCTCAACGTGTCTAGTTCGTAGCAGCCTCGTCGTGGAGATACCAGCCTCGCTGGCAGTAGCCCAGTTGGAAGTGCGGGACACGGGGGTTGTGGGGTCCGTCACCGACGCGTCTACTGCGAAGCCGAGGAGGGCCAAGCCCATCAGCCACTGGAGGCGCATTGTTCGATTTCAAGGCTGAAGACGACTTGTTTGTTGACGGTGGACAGCGAATTGACAAATGGGTCAGCGTCCTGAAAGGCTCAACGAAAGGCACGGCGTACCTGTAGCCACTGGGGTGAGCACAGCACATTGTGTACAGTCACCCGGGAAGGAGTCGGGTCTCTTGTAGCTTTTCACCAGCTCAAGGATTAGGTATCCCCCGTCGCAGTCACCGCCTGGTAACGTCAATGCTGTCGATGATAACGCTGAATCACGTGACTATGTTGACCGCTCACAACTGACCGACGATTGCGAACTGGAGACGACCAAGGCGCGTGTATTCACAAAGAAGGCGCTGGTTATTAGCAAAACCTTACACTACGGCACTGGATGTACACCATTTCAAGGTCAAATTGAGAAAATCTACAATCAAAACGAGAAACCGTACAATCAAAACAAGAAAACCTCTATGATTTCGTGAAGCTCAAAACCGATACCCTGTAGCAACCGATAAAATATTAGTTATGTCGCATTTGGACACTCTATGCGACACTGATCGGAGCCTCTGGAAAGCAATAGCCAGGACAGCAAATCCTATTTTGTTAGCTTCTCGTTTTGATTGGAGATTTTCTCGTTTTGATCGTTTAGATTCTCAATTTGAGATTGAAATGGTGTACATGTAGTTTTAGCTTTGCTGTGTACTGTGTCCCGTACATGTAGCCCTCCCATCCGTGACTTCCATCCTTACGATACAGTAAATCTACGAGTTGTGATTAGAGAACTGAAAACCGCTCTAATCTCGCTTGCGTACTGTACTGGTATGAATCAGGGTTTGACAGTAACCTCCTTTTAAATTACTGGTGAGTTACTAGTTACTGGAAACTACTTCTCAAACTACTACTACTACCAGTAATTTGGGACGAGGAGGCCAATTACTACTACTGTCCAGCAAGTAACTCAGATCGAGGGCATCTGTTACTGTTAAATTACTGCTAAGTACTGCTCACGCACCTGAAGAAATCCAGGGGAGTCTGGCGATCTTCACTTTTGACCAACACAGAGCACTGCTGTCTACCGCTGCGTAAGCAGCCATGGGGCTCTCTGCTTGCTGGTTGGCTTACACGTCGAAAACCGTGGACAAAACCACTGATGGTTGCGGCGTATTGCGTACAGACCCCCTCCTTAAGCTTTCCTCGGATAGCTCGAGCTTTATTTTTTTGAGCGGCATTCTGCAATTTTCCAGACCAAAGTCGAAGCGCTCTGCGAGTACGTCGACATCCTTCACTGGTATCGCGACTGTGGCAACAAGCGGTTCCCTTCCATTGCAGCTCTCGCGCGTGTTTGGCTGGGACGAAGTCCGTCGAATGCTTTCCAGGAGCGGGTCTTTTCGACGGGAGGCTTCGTTATGAGCAACCTTTGATCTCGCACTGATAACCAGCGCGCCGAGATGCAGGTGCTGCTCAAGCACAACCGGATGGAGATCCAGCGCATGGAACACGACGGTGATGTAGCCATGTAAGAGGTCGACTACTGGAATGTTACTGGAAGTTACTATAGTACTGTTACTGTAGTAATCAAGATCACGGAAACTACTACTACTACTCAAGCAGTAGCAGCTACTCCAAACTACTGTAGTAATTTGGTCAAAATCACGTTACTGGTAAACCCTGGGTATGATGCTGCAAGTTGCAGTCTTTTAACAGTGCCGACACTTCCTTGGTGCTGTACATATGTGTGGGCTCATCCAAGGTCAAATCGAGAGAAGTCAAGACGAAAACAAAACATAAATGAGTCGATCAGGATTATCTACGATCATCTTCAGGCAGTGGCATTATCCTGAAACCCTGGCGCTCCCAGAGCTGCGTAGCATTTCGACCTCCAGTCATGAAGCTCTCCACGTGCAGAGTCAACGCGCCAGAAGTTGGCGTCGATGGCCTTATCCAACTCGCGATGCAGAGCGTACCCATTCATTGCCCTCTCGGTGAAAGCAGTGAGTGTGTCCGGGCATAGTTTCACTTGCAGTGTGCCCGCCCACACACGATCAGTAATCGCTGCATGATGAACTGGAATTCCAGAACCTAATTGATCAGCGCACACAGATCCTTCACTCGGCCCCATACAAGACCACGCACCGCAAGCAAACACAGCTTGGTTCATTGAGAGCGTCTCCTGTTGCCGCAAATTGCAGCAACGCTGTATTTCTTAGATTACTCGAGCGACTTGCTCCCTTTTCGAGTTTCGCTAACTCTGGCTCAGGCTCTTGTGCCGAGTCCGCATCTGCCGAAGCAGCAAGCTCATTCACGTAAGTACTGATCTTGATTCGTTCTGATCGGCCGTTCGCGCACATCCGCTTCACCAGCTCGCATTGGATCCTCCGTACAATGCTGCGGACGTCGTGGTAGCTGCCTACTTAGCACGAACGAAACTAAATGCAATTTAATCAAACGGTTTTCGTGTTGGCTGGTATGCTGGCAAATTACCCATTATTTTAATGGGCACATCCATTTCTCCCACGATACACGCGTCAAGTATGCAGTACTTCTTCTAAAATCGAAGCCAGTCAAAGCGGAGGCTGAAATCCATGCCTTTCCAAACACATAGCGCTTACCGTCAGTAAAAATCAACAGACAATCGCAACAAAATTTAAAAAAGGACTTACCGAAATGCTCGAGCTCACATGACAGTAAAACCAGCGTCGTGATGAACACGTCGATTTGGACGAGTTCGACTTGGGTTTCCAGCACGTACGCTAGCTGGTAGAGTGGGTAGAAGGCGAACTTCCGCTGTAGTAGAGTTTTCAGAGCAATGAAGGAGAAAACCTCCAGCACAGCGAAGATCATGATGTTGCCGATAGAGCTGCTTTGCCAGCCGTCAACTCCACCAGAGACAAACGCAACGTTTGGTAGCTGCTGGAGCGCTGCCTTGTAGATCACGAACACAAGGGGGACGACGCATTCGACGTACTCGACCATCACCACGTACTCGCAGTGGAAAAGGAGCTGGAGGCCTTGGACAACCAGTTCCTCGGACCGTGCGGTTCCTACTACGGCCCCACCCGTAGTAATGGGATTAATGCTGCAACGAGAGGCTTGAGCGAGGGACGGATTCTCGAGGGCGTTCTCGACCGGACCGACTGTGACCGGCGCTACGGAAACATTTCGAAGCTGCGGTTTTTGTACTCGATTATTCTTGGGGGATAACTTAACTTTAGTCGCGCCGTGTGGCATCGCGCCGTGTGGCATCGCGTCGTGTGGCATCGCGCCGTGTGGCATCGCGCCGTGTGGCATCGCGCCGTACACATCGAGTATCTCCAGTCTCTTGAGCGCGTCGAGTCGGTCACTAGGGAGTGGGTGAGGGCCACAAGCCCAGAGACGAACGCCAGGAAGGGACTTTATGTTGTGCATCTCTGGATTCCGAGCAACCTGGAGGGTCAATGATAGCAAGGTCTCAGCTTCCTGATGGCTCAAGTGGCTGTAGCTCCAGCTTCTGTGGTCTTGCAGCAACTTGTAGAGGGAGTCGGCGTTCTTGCGAAGCTCCCGGTATTCCAGCAAGGAAAATACCACGTCGGTGAGGATGGCGAGCATTGACACCGTGAACGACCCGGAGTTGAACATGCTCACGGAGACAAACAGAGTGCTGAAATAGTCGACGTTGAAGGCCACAATGCCCGGCACGTAGTCCTCCATGGCGTGGATAGAGTGTTCAACGTATTTCTTGGCTGCGAATTTCCAGAGCGGTAGTAACAGCATCGTAAATCCTTGGTATTTGGCTGGAACCAGGCCGTAGAGCACCTTCACCAGAGGATAAATGGTAACCAGAGTCTGGTGAGCTGTAAAAGTTGGCGAGGGCGGGGCGGAGCGGGGACGAACGGCGGAACGGGGCTACACCAAATATGAGAGCCAGCATCGCGCCGATCAGGAGTTCGTCGGGGAGGCTGCCCAGCACCGCCATGAAAGGAACTGGAAACCCCACAACGATGGCAGGGCTTGGTAAATACAATTCCCAATGCAATTTCAGCACCATGGCGATCCGTAATACTGATGGCAATACCAAACATCGCAATAATAGTTATTGCAGTTATTTAAGTGTATTGATCAGCATCTTACACCTCACCTCAACCGCAATTACTCTTCGTCACCTTCAATGCAGCCCAGAAGGGTCGCGCTAGTCCACATATCACTGTTCGCGCGCAAAAACATCATCCGCTCGAAGTTCGCCGGCAGCGTCGATGAACGCAGCGAGGTGAGAACCAGCTTGCAACTCGAGAAGAGGCGCTCGCACGCGTTGCTCGTTGGCGGAACATTGTGCAGCAGCTCGTCGTACTGCGTCGCGACGCGTTCTGACAGACGTTGCCTCTTTGCCTGTCGCAGGATGGTCGATGCAAAATCAACGCGAGTGCGCGGAGCTGGGCTTGGTTCTTGTGGCTCCACAGCAAAGTCCTCGACAGCGTGTTGCTCACCGGTAGTCAGGGGAACATCATTCTGGATCTTGACAACGGCGGCCTCAAAATCCGGCGAGTGGATAATATCCGCCGTCGGGCCCAGGTAGGTAGCCATGACAGGGTACTTTTTAGTACATGCATCAAAAAGGAGGCGTACCTCTGCCATCGTGCACGCCTCCGCTTGCATCTTGACACAGACACTGTCAAGCTATTTTAACTTGTCGACAACACCTGCGACGCGGCGAT
Source organism: Phytophthora vignae f. sp. vignae (assembly GCA_016169955.1). Lineage (NCBI taxonomy): Eukaryota > Oomycota > Peronosporomycetes > Peronosporales > Peronosporaceae > Phytophthora > Phytophthora vignae. The sequence continues at coordinate 174,039 of JABJUM010000088.1, read as the reverse complement.
GGGCGTTGCCACGTGGAACGAGCTCTTCCACGGCACTGACAGTAAGAATGGCGTCCCGGATGTCAACGTAGCGCTCGAGCATGGCGTAGGTAGACGACCAACGGGTTGCATTGGCCTTGATCGGTTTCAGCGAAGTCGCCCGTGAGAGAACTGCGGCATTGTTTGGTTGGCGGAGCTGGATCATCAGGTTTTGGATGAGGCTGATCTGATCCTGATAATCCTCCAGAAACCGATTGACCGCGAGATTAAACCGGTGGCTGGCACAGCCAATCAGAGGCACTTCTAGGTTGGTTGCGAGGCGTTGATTGGTCGCGCAATTGTCTCCAATCAAAAAGCGGACAGCGTCCAACCCTTTCCCGTATACACTCAGCACTGTCTCGATGTGCTCGCGGTGAGCGTCGGCCGTTTGACTCCCGTCCATCGGGGAAAGTGCGAGCAGCCTTGACACCGTTCTCCGTTCACCACGTAGACAGCGAAGATGCCCAGAAAGTGTAGGGAGTTGCATGTCCACCCGTCGAACATCAAACAGAAGGAGTCTCCCATCTCAGCGGAGAGCTTCTGGCCAACCTTGCGAGCAACGTAGCGCATGAAAGCCTTCAGCGTTCGCATCGAGATTGGCTTCATCGTGACGACCTCGCGCGTGAGCTTGTTCTCGACCTCGGAGACGGGCAGGTTGCGCTGGATGATCCAGCGCATCCACAAGTAGATGTTCAGCGTGACGTCGTCCACGAAGCCAAACGTGTCCATTGTTGCAGTGGTGGCGGCCTGCAGCTGGGCGTACTCGTCCGCGTAGCCTGCGTGCTTGGCAGCAAGGTGCCCCAGCAAGTTGCTGTAGCCTGTACCGGGCGACTGCTTGCGGGTAGAGCCACACTTCTTGCACTCGTAGCGGCCTTCACCGAGGTCAGCGAAGAAGAAGGCACAGAGCTGGCGCGACGACATGGGGAGCGGGGCGAGGCGAGGCGAGGGCTGTTGCTTGACTGGGTGAGCTTGGAAATGAGGGATGAAGCTAGGAGTGTGGGCACAAGCTGCTTGCGGCCCACGGCTCAAATGACTGGTGTGCTTGCCAACTCACAAACGGTTGGACCGAGAAAAATACAATAGTATTTTTGAACATTTTGTATTAAACTGGAGCACACCTACTGCAATAATAAATTATTCCGTAAATATAATACCAATGCTATTGTTATTATATTATTATGTCCGGGCCCTGAACGATGGCTAGCAGGATCGCGAACCCTGTGGAAGAAGCACCCACACCACTAGGATCCTCCCCCAGGTGAGGGAGAGTCCAATCACCAGTCTCTTCATCACCAGTAGTCCGCTGGTTAATAGCATACAGCTGATAAACTCCAAGCGAACCCAAAAAAAACAGTTCGCAGCCCACCCGTCTGACGCGCGCCGAAGAGGTAGCGTTTCGAGTAGTAACGCAGCCGATAGAGCTGGCAGAGGCGTTAGAAGACACACCAAGACCACATGCGTCGTCGTCGTAGTCTTGCAGTAGTGCTCAAGACTTTCAAGCCAGTAGCTGCCTTGACGACCAACTTGGATGCCCTCCCACTTGGCCTCGACTTGAGACACCAGCGCAGACATTCGACGGCAGCTGCTCGATGCCGTTCGGTCGGCATTCTCGTTGCTGTTCATTGAAAAGACTCGGTCGGACGCGACGCAAAACTCGTAGTGACAAGATGCTCAAGGCTTTTCGATCCCAAAATGGTATTCGCTTGGCATATTATTAGCAGCAATCCTATCTACCTATCTCTTGCAAGCTAACTCAGATGCGGATAACAGCTCACTCGAGTAACAATCGAATGCTTTGTCATGATTGAGGTGAGTGTTCGTTACTGTTGCTACTTTTACGCGTTCGGTCCGTGAGTCCTAAGACAACTTTCTTCGTGCGCTTGGTAAATGGGTTGGTGGGATGTAGTGGGTTTCATGCTAACTCCCCGCCGAGAAGAGCTCCCCATCAGAAGATGAACATCAGCAGATATAGCAGCAGCAACGATGAAAAAAAAACCTGCGCAGAGTCGGAGAGCCCTGGAGTAGTTACTCTAGGTGACAAGGCAAGTGTGTCTGTTCCTGAAATCCCAGAACTTCGTAGCATTTTGACCTCCAGTCATGAAGCTCTCCACGTGCAGCGCTAACTCTTCCGAAGTTGGCGTCGATGGCCTTATCCAACTCACGATGCAGAGCGTACCCATTCATTGCGTTCTCGGTGAAAGCAGTAAGTGTTTCAGGGCATTGTTCCAGTCGCTGTGTGCTCACCCGAGCGCGGCCAACAAGCTCAAAAACTCCGGATCCACCTTGCACTCCTACACACAGGTCCTCCAGCCCATCCCACAGAAGCCCATACACCGAACGCAGCACAACTTGGTTCGTCGAGAGCGTCTCCTGTTGCTTGAGACTGCAGCAGCGCTTCATTCCTTCAAATAGTCCGGCGATCTGGTCTCTCGAGAGTTCCGCTGACTCTGGCTCGGGCTCTTCCACACCTGCCAAAGCGGCAAGCTCGTCCACGACGGTACTGATCTTGATCCGCTCTGATCGGTCATACGCGCACATCCGCTTCACTAACCCCCATTGACCATCCGTACACTTCTCCGGGCGACGCGGCAGCTCCTTAAGAACAGTCACGCGATGCTTGACTACAGCGTCGGACAGAATGTAACTGCCACATGCAAATCACAAAGTCAGAGCAACCACGTCACTTTGGTCCAATCAAAACTATTAGAATTTTATAATTTAACCAATCAGGTGCTTCGACCCAGATGCTAATTTTGAGGTCGTCAGTCGGTAATATGGAGGCAGCCGTGGATGACCCGTTCTGCGTGGACAGCGTTGAGCCGCCGGACACTGTCGCCGACGGGGGTGCTGCTGTCCTTAAGAAGCGGAGGAAACGCTACACACTCAAAGTCAAGCGAGAGACTCTTCGTGTCGTGCAAGGTCTCAGCCAGCGCGAGGCAGCGCGGCAACAAGGTGTACCTCGCTGGACCCTAAACGACTGGCGCAAGGCCGAGAACGACATCGTCAACTGCGGGGGCAGTGAAAAGCGCCTGTCGCGAGGGCCTGGGCGCCCGGAGATGGTGCCCTTTGGTGCGGAGCTCGTCACCTTCATGAAGGACACCCGCAGAGATTGCGAGGTGCTGACTGCGAAGGTCATGGCGAGCTTCGTACGCGACCAGTACCCCGATTGGCGCGCAGGCTACGTCGACGGCAAGAAGAACGCCGTAACGGCGTATGACTCACTGGTACGTCTGCTACGCCGCTTCGCTTATCGCCACGGGTTCTCGCAGCGAACGCCAAGTGGCCTGAAGGTAAATTTGCTGTATAACTGAATTAGGGCCACTAAACTGTATGATTTGCTCTTAAAGTGTAATTGTGTGCTCTTGCATTATTTTTACCGGCTTGCTAACAGCATATTGTGACGTTACTGCATGTGTTCGTTGCGATACTTTGACGCAGGAAAAGCTGCTTGATCTTGTGGCCGTACGCGACGAATTCGCTAAGACGTTTAACAAGAGCTACGGGTCATACGATGCTAGCAGGATCTACAACACAGATGAAACTGGCATCTATTTCGACTGCCCCCAAACGAAGATGCTGTCCGAGAAAGGAAAGCCAGCCTCCATCACTGCTGAGAAGAAGCACTCAGCTAGGTTAACGGCCGTGTGTACGATCAGAGCGGATGGGTTCAAGCTGCCATTGTTGTTCATTGTTCGAGGCGAGCCGGGCGGTAGCATTGAGCAGGAGGAGCTCAAGACTTATCCAAAAGGTATCGTTGAAATCTTATTGTATTTTTTATTTTATGCCTTCACCAATAATTTATGCTGGCATGTATGTGCAGGTCATGTCTATGCTGTACAGTCCAAAGCGTGGATGGATACTCGTGTCTGGGAAATCTACCTACGCTCTCTGCTTGCCTACCACATCACGAAAGGCTCTGTGTTGCTAGTGGACAATCTCGATTGTCATGTCTCGGCAGCCTCAGAGACCATTGTAACTGGTGAGTTGGGTTGTAAGCTACAGGCACTTCCTAAATATGCCACGTCAGTCTGCCAGCCGCTAGACGTAGGCGTCATGGGTCCCTTAAAGGCCATGCTCAAGGAGCTCTGGCTGGAGGAAAGGCCACCCCCAACTCCCCCGGGTCAGAAGCCAAAGAAGAAGACTGCTAAGGAGAAGCGCATCGAGACCATCAACAGAACGATCAGGGCTTGGGAGTCTTTCAAGCCAAAAACGATCAGGTCGGCGTTCAACAAAGCGCTGTTAACTAAATTTTAGCAAAATACAGCTGCCTCCTTATTTTGCCACTAATCCAACGCTATCTTCTAACAAGTACAATATCGACCAGAATATTTTTGGCCGATCATTTAGCATCCCTAAGTGGCAGTTACATTCTGTCCGACGCTGTACATTATTATCAAGATCCCCCCATGGAAGTGGCGTACCACCGTTCTGGTTATCCTTCATGGTAGCAATTTCCACAATGCGCAAGGCCTCCACGATGCACATACCAAACGCATAGATGTCAGACGCAAGCGACAGCGCCGAGGCTCCGTCCTTTAGACCCTCAGGCGCGCCACGCGCCAGTTACAACATTGGCAGAGCTCAGTCCGAAATCCGTCACCTTTGCCTTTTTATCGCTGGCGACAACGATGTTGTTGCATTTCAAGTCGCCGTGAATAAGGCTGCGCGAGTGGAGGTACTGCACTCCCAGTGCAGCCTCGTGCAGCTTTTGCCATATTCCTTTGGCATTTTTGCGCAGATATTTATCAGGCGACCCGTTGCTTGCGTACGCACAATCGAAGAATGGATTCCCAACGTGGCAGGCGCCAATAGACGGGCGACGTGGGGATGGCTCAAGCCGAACCAGACTTTGACCTCGCGCTCAAACATCTTGCGGGTTTCCTTACGGAATTGTATAGCACTGTCTGTTTCAGGCGTCGAAGTTAACAACAAGCTGTCATCTTCCTCCTCATCGCTCGACTTCGTCAGCTTAAGTTGCTTCACAACCACGTCCGACTCGAGCCACTTGGCGCGGTAAACTGTACCGAACGCTCCTTCCGCCAGGTAACTCGCCCCGTCAAACTCCAATTCATACCAGGGTAGGAACCACTTGGGAGTCATTACCACTGCGTCTGACTGGGACCGTGCAGTAATGTCAGTATAAGCCTTCTAGAGCACGGCCAGTTGCCCTTCCGAGTACGCCGAGCCATGGCAATCGATCACTCCCTTCAGGAATGCCACGAAGGCGTTGAGTTCCTCTTCCGTCTCCAGCTCGTCCAAGATCGTTAGTGTTTGCGAGACCTCCGATACAAATGCTGTCATCTGCATCGATTGCTGCTCCTCTCGACGAATTTTCCGGTCCTCGCTGATGGAATGAGGATCACCGATCGCAGCCCAAATGGCGTCAATGCGTCGATATGCGGCGGCAATGTTGCTGCCCTGCGCTCGAGTGGACAAGAGTCGAAGGATCCGATTTTGTTGAGACTCCACGTCAATTGCGCAAATGCAATCCATGACCAGTCTGTAGAATTGATCCAGCACCTTGAGCTGTCGATCTGCGTTGCTGAGGCTCTCATAGAGTGTTTCCAGCTCATTGATAACAGCGTGCTGGGGCTGACTGAGCTCAACATTGGAGACTAAAGCTTCCAATTTCTGCAATTGAAACAACAAATCTCCGTCTTCGTAGCCGTTGATACGCACGAGTGGCTCCGAATTCGACTGCACTCGCTTCTTTTCCTGGACTTCTTGAGCTGCTAAGCGCTCCAGCATTTGAACTACTACTGAAGCAGACACCCGTGTATTAGGATCACCACCGCACATTTTGGGTGCCAACGCAGAAAGATCAGCCGTACGTCCGGATAGGGCAGAACTGTAGAAATCGTTTTCCGCGTTCCACTGCTCCTTCAACATCTTGCAAATGCTATCATCATCGATCCGTCCCCACGGGACCTCCCCCGTTACCGCTTCCACAGCACAGAGATAAAAGGAATAAATGTCGGAAGCAAACGATACTTCCTCCCCTCGTAGCTGCTCAGGAGATTGCCAGCGAACGGAGCCATACCCGTCTATAATCGAGCCACTTACTCCGAAATCCGCCAGCTTGGCCAAACCATCACTTCCGATCAAAATGCTGTTGCTACACAGGTTGCCGTGCACGATCTTGCGTTCATGCAAGTACGCGAGGCCCAGCGCTGCCTCGTGCAGGAACTTGTATGGGGTGCGGTATCTCCCACGCTTCTCGCATTCTCGAAGATATTCAACGAGAGTTCCGTTACTGGCCCACTCACAGACGAAGAAGTGGTGACCCACATCGCACGCGCCGTACAGCTTGATCACATTCGGGTGTCGCAGCTGGTGCCACACTGCTACTTCGTCTGCGAATGTCGTCACTCCAGCGTCTGGAACGAAGAGTTTGACTGCAACATCGGCGTCCAGCCACTTGGCACGGTAGTTCCCGCCAACGCTTTCTTCTTCAACGAGCCGATTCAGCTTCACTTCGAACGGAGAGATGAAGCAGTTTTCTGGCATTTGAGTTGACGTCATTTCCTTCGTTCTGTAGATATGTGGCTTAAACTGCATCAGAAGCTGTTGGATATCCGTGTGGCCGCGACTGGAAGCAATGTAAGCCGCCGTCTTACCGTCGCTATTCGCGCTGTTCATGTCCGCGCCATTCTCCAAGAGAAATCGGACTACATCCAAGCTATTGCTTCGTACCGCGTACATTAATGGGGTCCATCCGTCTTTGTCCACAGCTTGAGCGTCGGTATGAGTCTTGAAGACAAACCGAACAGCATCCAAACTGCCGCCCTTAGCAGCATGCATCAGCAATGTCGCTTCCTTCTTGTCGACAGCATTTACGTCGGCGCCGTGCTGGGCGAGATACTGAGCGACATCGAATGTACCCTGCATCGTTGCATACATGAGTGCGGTTAATCCGGCACTATCTGTAGCGTTGACGTCAGCGCCAGCATCAGCGAGAAATTGAACCACTTCCAACCCTCCCTTCCGCGCCGCTGCCATCAATGGGGTGGTGTTATTCCCATCCAGAGAATTGACGTGAGAACCCGATTCGACGAGATATTGAACGACACCTAAGTTGCTGAATCCTGCGCCGTCCTGCAATGGGGACCGCCCGTGTTTATCAGCAGCGTTGATATCGGCACCACTTTCGACAAGTAATCGAGCAGTATCGAGCGAGATCGTTGTCGTAGCAACAGCATGCAATAGCGCTGTCTGTCCGTTTTCATCCGCAGCGCTGACATCGGCCCCACTATCAATCAGAAAGTGAACAATATCCCAATTACGGTATGCTGCCGCGAGAGGTAGTGGGGTTTCGTTAGTCTCGTTCGCAACATTGACATCGGCGCCCCATTTGACGAGTAATCGAACGACATCCGTGTGGTTCTCTTCTGCTGCAAGCACCAATAGATGTTTTTTATCAGGTTCAACTCGCTGTTGTCAACCGCGTCTCGCAGCATCTCCACCTCATGTTGTTTCACATCACCGGTATCAGCCCCCGCATCAGCAAGAACTGAGCAATATCCAACTTTCCGTTTCCCAGCGCACATCCAATCGGCGACCATCCTTTATGGTTCACAGTGTTGACGTCGGCGCCACGATCGACGAGATATCGAACGATTTCCACATCGCCATACGCGGACGCGATCATAAGCGCCGTGTCCGCATCCTTGTCGATAGCGTTGATGTTGGCTCCGCACTCGACGAGAAACCTGATATTCTCCAGATTCGGGGTGTCCGTCGATGCCGCATACATCAGCGGAGTAGCTAAACTATCGCTCACAGCATTGACGTTGGCGCCGGACTTTACTAGAAATCTAGTCGTTTCTGAGTCGCCCCCGCGAGCAGCATGCATCAGTGATGTTATTCCGCTGTTATCCATTTTGTATTTGTTGCGGTTTAGACGGCTATCTACTCCCGATACTGCGCGCTGCTGCAGCCTCGCCTACGGGATACGTGCCTCCAGGGTACGAACCCGCGGTAGTAGCCCATACAAAGATACATCTTGAGTCGCCCCTAAGATGCACCACCCTAAAGAAAAAGACAGTATAAAATGTGTAACCTATGTAAGGTGAGACTTCCTGGGTCTTGGGTGCTCTCGGTCAGCTCTGCTCTGCGAGGGTACGTAGTCTGTTGGAATGCCAGGTGTGACTGCTCTCCTGGATCTGGCCTCTGCGCGCTTCTATCTGGCGCGTAAGCCGCGCTTGTGTTTGAATAGCCCACTGGCGACGACGATTCTTGATCCCATCGTTGACATCGACTAACAGACCTTGACACACCTGTTGCATCTGACTTTCTGTGTTTTGCGTACACGTGTAGCTCCAATACTCCCGTAAAGCAACCCAAGTCCGTCGAAAAATTGTACGATGGAGTAGTTGGGCTTGCTCTCGGGTATACGAGATCGCCTCTGACCATGCGGTGCTGTTACTAGTCATTGTCGGGTACCTTCTCCATCCTTTCGGTTCGTTGTAGGTTCAGGCGGTCCAGCTGATGGCGGACTGTGGCCCACCACATCGGATATAATTCCGCCTGAGAGTCGTAGCTGAACAAATTAAAGATTGGGTGTCGGGGTAGGCAGGTGTCGAGCTCTCCTTGAGGCGGTTCCAGCAACCAGTCGTCTGAAAAATGCAGCCGGAGAGCTTGCGCCCAGTACGGCCGCGCGCATTTTGCCACCTCTTGTGCATCGCGGACATGGGAAATGATCCCAACAAGAATGGCAGTTTTGTTGTTCTGGTACACATCTTCAACCCGGGGACTTCGCCGTTGTAGAATGGAGTAGAGCGTGCGCATTGTAATCCGTCCAGCAGGAATCTTCACTACCCAAACACAGTCAATCGATTCTAAGAACATGTGCCCAGGTGATCCAAAGTAGGTGGCAACCCAGTAGACCGGTGATCCCGTCAAAATCTGTTGCTCATAGTGTCGCTGAAATTTGGCCCACCATGCTTCAGAGTGGGGGTGATAAACGTCATCTAGCCACCAGGTTGACATATCACTCGGTGGAGATAAGCTCGATAGCCCCGGGAACTGATCATATTGGAGCTGATAACGAAAAGTCACTGCAGACCACCCTGGTACCCACTGGGCCAGCCGCATCTCGTACAAGCCAACCTTAGGACAACATCGCCGAACCACCTCAACCAGATCCACTGGTAGCATGCATTTAGGAGGGTTGGAGCTGGATGAGCGCCATTCTTGCTCCAAAAGACGCTGAAAGTAGGGGTCGCGGCTTAGTTCTTGGGGATCACCCAGCCATTCGAGCCACTGAGCGTTTGCCCATAATTGGTTAGTGAGCTGGACCATTGGCATCCACAAGGTCCGAATGGACGTGGGCTGCAGCCATGCCTCCCGCTGATTAACACCGAGCGTTGATCCAATCTGGTGGGCGATAGCAGGCAGTAGTAGATGCTGGTCTGGAACCCATAGGTCACTGTCTACGTCATGATGAGCGATACTCAGTAGATCATCCAGCTCTGTCACATCCACACATACTGGTTCAGTCAGCCCAAATCTATGCTCTTGCGTGTCGACGTGGTTGTGACTGCACCGTGCACATGCCGCAGGCCATCGCTCATCGAACCGATGCTTTATCGCGTTGGTGTGCAGTACGTTGGCGCGAGCCCTCCAGTAAAACCGACGGAGTGAATTAGATTATTGCATGTCAGAGATCATGTCGACTTCGTTGGTAGCAAGTGTCTGGAAAATTTCATCTTTTTGATGTTGACGGCGAACCCACCGGGAGCGTTCGTTACTTGCCGCGCGTGCTTGTAGGTAGTCCAAGGTATTGCCAAAGACAAGCGCTCCGTCTTCATCAACTAGCATAACACTATCGTATTGTATCCAGTCTGCATACGATGCCATCATATCTTGTGCGTGACACGCGGTGGCAGCTTCATCTACCATCGCAAGCGCTTCTCTCATGCTACGCAGACCCTCATCGAAAGTGAAATTCAGCTCCTGGTGTGACCGAACCCATGTCGCTTTCAACGATCCTGCCTTGGTCATCGCAGCAGCGAGAGACTTGATCTCCATCCGGTGTACGTCGCGATATTTGATGTGCAGTAGCTTGCCCAATGCTAGATCTCGAGCTTTATTGAAAATCTGAATCGCACTTTTGTTGTCACAAATTTGTTCGCCCGAGTCACCATAAATGAGCAGCCCCGCAAGGAGCGCGTGCACCTCACACCGAGTTGATGTTATATCGGCCCGGTGGATTCGAAGTTGCCCACTGACTGTGTATCCATCTGGCGCTTGCAAAGCCCAACTGCCACACGCGTCCGCTGAGTTAGCATTCAGTACGCTACCATCACCAGCTTGCATTCGAAGCCTCTGGTCACCTGTGTGCCATGCGTATTGTACGCTGGCTGCACATTTATTCTCAAAGGGTGTGTCCCGAAGGAACCGGACTTCGCAGTTTCCTGGCACACAGTTATCGTGATGCCAATTCCGACAGCGACAACACCACAGCACCTCTCGAAAGCGCTTACATTCTGTGCAGGCTGTTGCAAGTTCAATTGGCGTCCCATGGAGTAGAGTAGATTCGTATCGAAGTGTACTTCGGGCTGATGCTTCATCTAAAACACTGCGGGTGTTAACTCCATGAACGCCCTCTACTACTGTGGTCGACCACAAAATAATTCTGTCGCGTCGATTGCGTTGTCGTGGTAGGTATGTGGGTGTGACGGGAACACACACCGCTTCAAACTCGTCGATTACCGTACGGTGTGTTCGTTCATACCATATATCACTTCCACGAGGCCTTTCATACTGTACCACCAACGAATTGGTATTACAATTCCCAAATCGAGGCGCCGAGCTTCCCCAATTTCGCGATATCCGAGCTCGTAGTGATCCACCGTGGGGTTGCTGTGGTCATGATTTTGTTTTACGGCAAGTATCCACTGACCGACTCCAATTCGCATCTGATACTGGCGGTCGCCTTCCGCCACCGGCTTCCATCCGACTGGAGTGGTAAGTGTCATCGTCCCAAGTGTCGTTAGTTCAGTTTTCCAGCAATCATACAACAAGTCCACTTTTGTCTGTTTGACTCCGGTCCACCGTTCTTTGCGTTGGAGTGCCGATCTGGTTAGTAAGCGTGCACCGGACAGCTCACACAGATCTCCGACGTAAATAAGCTTGAATGAGGAATTCCAGTTAATCGCTACTAGCACTCGACGAAGATGAGACGGAGTTATAGAAAGAAGCGTCTAATCATTTGAGCGCACAGGTAAGACTGTAGAGGGCTGGGTCCAGTTGATAATGAAGTGAAGAGGTGGGTCGAATGTCGATACGAACCGAATAACTTGAGCTTCCCACGTTCTGACATGCGCCGGCGGTATAATGGGCAGACTGAGCGGGTTATCTGGAAGTCCAGCATTACACTGGTAGGCCTCAAGTCGCTCCACTAGCACATGGTACACCGGTAACTCAGGTGAGTTCAAGATACGAAGCGTTTCTTGTAGCCGATGGACATTAGCATCACGTTCACAGCTCTCCAGCCCGAGGCCATTAAGTTTGTCGTAATAGACGTATCGCGGGGTGGAGAACGGCAGCTTCAGCACGTTCCGTGCCACTTGTCGAATAAATGTGTCAACGAATCCGGCAACCGATATTGCCCCTCCGAGGATCATTCGGTAGCGCATGCGTGGTACCCATATACTATTCACTATGTAACGAAATTGGGCAGGTGACAAGTGCATGCCCTGTATTCGTTGAGCATCCTCCGTCAGTTTTGTCCAAGTCGGAGATAGCGTCGCCTCCCACTGGTTGCAACCTCCTTGGTATATGCCCAGATGCTTGAAACCTTCATCGGGAGCAACGACTCGTACAGGATGCGCTATACCGAGGCCATCGTTCAGTTCCACTGCTTCAAAGTGCGAGTTCGAGTCTTCCAGATACAGCATGAACGATTTCGTAGCTCCAAACACTCCCCCTGTTCCGGACTTCCCAGTGAACACGTTTGTTACTTCCGCACGAGCTCTGATACCACGATCCGTCGTAGTAATATCTAGCTGATCGTCCACAAACAATGTGCTGCTGATATCCACACCACCGCCTTGCTGGTGATGCTGGATTCTAACGGGGTCTGGGCACAGAGCTAGTTGTCGCTGAAGGCAATCCATATAGCAAGCTATGTGCAATATTGAGAGAATAGAGCCTTGTCCTATCCCGAGCTCTCGTAACCCAGTCGATAGCCAGCCAAACGCCGTCCGAACATCGATTTGGCCGGGACCTAACAGATCGATCATAAGTTTCCTTGGTATGTCCGGCACACCAATTCCCCGGTAGATAAGGTCCATACACCACTTTGGAATTCGATCGAAGCACTTGAGACAGTCCTTTGACACCATGATCAAGCGCTCATGTGTAGACTTCGCTCGCTCCGTAAGGAGAGTGACTAATAACGCCGCGTCAATCACCGTTCTGTCAGTCTGAAAACCGTGCTGCATAGTATCAATCGGAATGCCAGGCTCAACGTAGCGCTTAATAACCAGAAAGAGGCGGCTAGAGAATGCAGATTGAACTGTGATCGGTCTCCAGGGCGGCAGCCCTTTCGAATTATCGAGAGTCGGGTCAACATAACGAGTTTTGGGCAGGAAGGTCATTTGTTTGCGCCGAAGAATACGTGGGGATTTTCCCGTCCTCAAAATGAGCTCGATGACACGACGCTCGCGTTGGCGAATCTCATCCGGCGCCGAAATCCACATTTCCTGGGAGACTCCTCCAAATCCGGGCGCGACATGCTGCTTGAGCTTTCTGTCTACTTCAGCTTGCATTTCAGCTGTGTAGTGATATGCGGACCAAGTCGTGTGAGGTTGCTGCCAATATGACGCAAATCGCCCGCCTTGTTGTATGTCGGGCAAAATCCATTGACGTGCAAAGTCAGGGAGGTTAGCGGCATCTTCGACCGAAAACGACTCGAGATATGCGGGGGTCTCAGTTCGTTCACATGCCGGAATCCAATTATCCAAAAGCATTGTTAGTTCCTTCTGTACTTCGTCGCGGTCCTCAGTGTACCGAGCGCCTCCGGCCTCCGACACAAGTGCGCTCCTGATTGTGACGGGTGGGTCAGGTGGCCCTAATGTACTTCGAAGAAATTTCTTCATTTCGCCGCCTGAGAACCAGCTTTGTCTTTGTTCTTTCACCCGTCGACGTCGTTGGGTAATTCTCCAATCCCGACGGACTCGTATTACACTGCGCCAGCGCCTATACAGTGCGCGCGGAAATGATAGACGAAAATCCATTTTTTGTCCTATTTTTATCGAATCAACGCCAATGAGACTGTAAGTTTTACCCAATGATCAGCAGCTCCTGGCGGTTCGTTTGCGGTGTCGCTTGCTTGAATCCGACACGTGGGGGCGGAGCAGCAGCCCAAACTTCATTTCCCTCAGTCCCCCCCAAGCGCGAAAAAGATAGCCGAGGTGCGTACTCCCAGCGATTGCAGCAGCTACGAGACCCGTTGATGCTTGTACGTGCTAAAATAGATACTAGAAGCACTAACCGTGGCTGTTGCAACATTGCTTTCTTAAAATTTACAGATTAACAATGGGGAGAGGCAAGTCGCTGACTGACATCGAGAAGGGTCAGATACTAGCCTACAAGGAGGGAAATCTGTCTACTAATGCGATCGCAAAGCGAGTGAGCCGCTCGTGGAAGGTGGTGGACAGCTTCCTGCGCGATCCGGAGGCGTACGGCACCGCAAAGAGCACCGGAAGGCCCAGGAAGCTAACGCCTACCGCTGAGCGCCGCCTGCTACGCGAGGCATCAAAGACTGGTGTGAGCGCTAGACAACTGAAGAACAATCTGCAGCTTCCAATTTCAGTGCGCAGAGTGCAGGAGGTGCTGCACGACTCGGACAACATGGTGCACGAGAAGCGCCTTGCATGCCCGGTGCTGAAACCGGCCCACATCACGGCCAGGTTGAAGTGGGCCACTCAGTTTGTGGAACATGGCGCAAATGGAACCGAGTGGTGTTCTCTGACGAAAAGAAATTTAACCTAGACGGCCCTGATGGCTATCAGTACTATTGGAGGGATCTGAGGCAGGAGAAACAGATCTACTCTAATCGGCAGTCAGGTGGTGGGAGTGTGTTCGTGTGGGGCGCTTTTAGTGTGAAGGGGAAGTCCGAGTTGGCCTTCCTGGAGGGCAAGCAGAACGCGGAGAAGTACATCATCACGCTGGGTGACTACCTGTTCCCGTTCGCGCACCTGTATCACGGGTTAAACTTCCAGTTTCAGAATGACAACGCCTCCATTCACACTGCAAGGGCTGCCAAGTGGTATCTAGAGGATCAAGGTGTGCGTGTAATGTGGTGGCCTGCTAAGTCTCCGGACTTAAATCCTATCGAAAACTTGTGGGGAATTCTAGCTCGAGCGGTGTACCTGAATGGGAAGCAATACGAGACCAGGGAGGACCTGATCAGGGCCATCAAGAAGGCATGGGAGGAGATTCCGCTATCGACGCTTGAGAACCTCGTTGGGTCGATGAAAAAACGCTGCATGGAGGTCTACCGCCTCGAAGGCCATAAGACGAAGTACTAGAGAAGTCTTAGCCAGCTCATAGACCACTTAAACAGCATTAAGAGATGCATTAAACGGCTACCAAAGTTGTTCGTCTATCATTTTCGCGCTTTACACTGTCGGCAAAACTCGTGTTTGATACTGTAGCTCCGCCCCCACCTGTCGGATTCAAGCAAGCGGCACCGCAAACGAACCGCCAGGAGCTGCTGATCATTGGGTAAAACTTACAGTCTCATTGGCGTTGCTTCGATAAAAATAGGACAAAAAATGGATTTTCGTCTATCATTTCCGCGCGCACTGTAGACCTTGTGCACCCAATGTCTCCAGGAGGGCAGGCAGTTCGGTGCTGGTTCATCGCCGAAAAGACTGAGCAACTTTTGTGCAGCAGATTTGTGTGCACAGTCAGCAGGGAGTAAACTTGGTTGAAGGACCCATCTAGGCCATATTACTGCACGCATACCCATATCAAGATCCTCCGCGGTGATACCCTCCACTTCCCGTAGCTCATCCAGTTTCCGAAGCTGTGCAGTACAGCGGTTGCTGTACTTGATGCTAACGGATCGTACCAGCTGACGGCGTGATTGGTTACTCTCTCCCCATAGTTGCTTCGCACTGTAATGCAAACACTCCTGCATATTCTCGATCGCTCGTTCTAACCAGTCCAAGAGTTCCTGCTCAGACATAGTTTCTGGTTCAATGTCATCTATCAGCTTGATTCTCTTATCTCGCAACATTTGCTCGGTGGATTCCTTGAAAACAGCCATATCTTCTGCCGACTTAGTCCGTGTGTTCACCACCTGAATAGGTGTGATATTATGAATCGTACTTGCAATCCTGGCCCCTCTGTCCCACCGCAAAACTGCAAACGGCGTCCCAATATGGTCGCTGCTTGCGATTCTGTCCAGCCAAATGCCGCTGCTCACAATTGCCGCTTCATGCTCTCCAGAAACGTAAATATCATCGAGAGCTGTGCTGACGCGTCCGCGAGCATAGGTATACCGTTGGGTGGGTGGATGCCTTGATTTAAAAGTCGAAGCTAGTCCATTCGTTGTTGTCCATTCCGCAAACCGGCTGCTCATTTGCCGGGCTTGGCGTGAGCGCTCACCGTCACCTTGTCGGTCAAGGGACTCGTCCGGGTAAGTGTTAAAGTCACCGGCGACAAGTACTATGGCATTCTCTGCCCTAGCTAACGACGTTTGATGCTGAATCCAGCGCCACTCTTCCATCGTACTCGTTTCATGGCGCTCAGGTGAGTGGTGAATATAAGTACCGATCACCCAAAGTATTCTGGCCCTTCCTAGCCGTGGCGTAATGCGCATCGACCTACGACTGGACGAGTAGCATATACTCTCTTTTACTAGACGATTTTCCCAGCGTTCCCGTACGAGAGCCATCGAAATATACTTGGTACCGATCAATAACAAACCCGGAACTTTATACTGCTGCTCATTCGTGTACATCCACACTTGCTCCACCCTTCCACCTTGTAAGCCCGGATCACTCACTATCACGAGATCTTGGCTATTTGCTATCATCCAGCCCGCTAATTCATCGTCCATCTTGCGCCGCAGGTTGCGATTTATGTTGGTTGTACATACCCGGATTGCGTTTTCGTCTTCCAAGAACGCAGTGCTATCATCCCCAATATAATCGCCTGCGTAGTGCTCCCGTTGAAGGATACTACGCATCACCGTACTACGCAATGGCTCCGATGGAACCGATAAAAGCAGTCGCACGGGGCGCCATTTGCGCCGGCGCCTGCCACCTCGTTGATGGCGTGGCGTATCGTAACCACCCAGGCTCCTATCTTCTTGCACCGACACATCCGTTCCACTCGAGTTGCTGGCACCGGAGATATATGTGGCGATATCGTCACCTGCGTCGCCACCCAATAGTAGTCCAGATTCAGTCATCCCAGCGTCGTGACGGGCTACGTGCTCTCCATATACCCCCATCAGTTGAAATGTAAAAAACAGAAAAACTAGTAGTGTCCACAACCGGCGTCCAGTATATTGCTTCGAGGAGACCCAGTTTACTGGCGCGCTGAGCCTCCTTGACCAAAATGCTGAAGCTTGTCGCTCAAGGTCTGCATTTGTTGTTCGAAACGATCACCAATCGCGGACACTGCCGCCTGCCAATTCTTCGTGAATTCACCGAGAATAATATCCGTTCGTTGCTGCTGTCGATCCAGTCGATCAAGCCTGCTCTCAATACGCTCCGTTCGGGCGCTGATCAGCTCGTTGATTTTGTCCTCAATGAACTGCTCCTGTCGTTGCAATTCACGCGGTTGAATAGCTGTGGTGGCTCCTCCAGCGCTCACGTCCGAAGTGCAGTACACCTGATGAGGTTTCGCAGCCACAAGGGTGCCAGTTAGACGAGGGCATTCATATTTGAGGTGACCTGGGTCGTTGCATTCGTGGCATCGTCGTCGAGGTGGTATGTCGTCCCACCGTCGCAGCGACAAGGAAACGTTCTTGTACTTGAATGTCGCCTCACCCTTAGGACCGAATTTCTGCAGTATCAATGTCATCTGCTCTTCCGATGAGCATGTTCCGATTGCAAATAGTTTTTGGCTGCCCCTGAACTCAACGCGCACTTCTCCTAGAGAGTTGTCCTCGAAGAGTGTTGCTCGATATGCTTCGGTCTCATCTCGATCCCCACTCCAAATATTCCAACTTTGAAGTCGCTCCCGCTGGCGCCGCGGCGGTACATTACGTTTCGAGCAGGGTCCCATTCCGTTTGCGGAACTGGTTTCAACAGCATGGTGCTGGTGGGATCTCCATGTTTGTACGACTCACTGCTCTGCGACTCCAAAAATGACTTAAGCACCCGATTTGCTGCGTCTCCACTCGGAAAGAACAAGCGAAACGCATACACCTTCTCAGGCCGCGAATATGCCGTGAGTTACAAGCACTTACAGGCCTCACGTCTGCGCTCGTGGCGAATGTTGTGGTGGTCAACATACGAGCGGTGTGATACTATGATAGCATCGGTTCCACCCCAACGCTTGATCACCTCACGGAGTCGCGCGAACGAGACTTGATTCCCATTCACGTACTCTAACTCGTTCAGTGTAAGGTTACTGTTTTTCCTACCCGTGAACATGGGTTGCATCCAGATCTGAATGCCTTTCACTTCTAGGAATCCAGGTTTCAACATGCGCCACAGTGCCCGGTTCAGCTCACTCGGGATTCCTTTCAAATACGGCACGGCCACTTGCGGTGCAGTCTTATTTCGGTTCACGAAGAATGCTTCTTCGAGCGAGTTGTCTTCAAAACTGACTCCGTTGCGACGACACGCCTCCAAAATGTCCCGGCGAAGATGGAGTAGCGTGAGTGAGCACCCTTCCACCTCTACCTTCAGGTCAGTCATCGAGAAGGTGATCCCCATGTCGGTCTTCCGTAGTTCACGTTCAAGTCCTCGCCACTCGTCCTCTGACATATCTCCAATCAAATCTTCTGCTTCATACTCCTCAGTCGGGGCGCCTTGATCTGTCTGCGACCGCATCCGTTTTGCTCTGCTCCCCGGCGCTGTCTCCATCCCTGGCCTTGTAGGCGGATGGCCATCCTCCTCCATCGCTACGTCGTGGCCTGACACCGCACCGTGCTCCCAGCTAGTGTCGTTGTCGGCCATGCTTCTACTACGACTTGCTTCAAGCTTCTTAGTTCACTCCAGATACAACCTTTACGATGTTTCGACCCTTCAGCTGGCTTTGAGCCAGCACCTCACCCCGACTCCCCACTCGCGCTGCGTCGATCTAATTCCGGAGTCATCATTCCGCTGTTATCCACGGCGTCAACCTTGGCACCTTTCCCGATCAAAAGCTGAACCGCCTCCAAGTCGTTTCTCCTCGCAGCTAGCAGCAACGAATTCCATCCGCACTCTGCCGTAGCTTCAACAGCGGCGCCGTTCACAATTAGCATTCTAGCGACGTCTGTGTGTCCATTCCCTGTGGCACGCAGCAGCGAGGTCCATCGATAGTTATTGGCAGCGTTGACGCTGGCACCGTTGTCGACGAGGAAGCAAGCAACGTCCATCCTACCCGCCTCAGCCGCATGCATGAGTGCCGTTTCTCCAGACGCGTCTGCGCTGTTGATGAGGGCGCCACGCTCGACAAGAAATCGGATGACGTCTAGATCCCCTTTTCCAGCCGCTTCCAACAGTGGAGTCGACCTGTCGCGCGCCACGGCGTTGACGAGGGCGCCACTTTCAACGAGAAACTGGACGACGGCGAAGTTATGGTCTTTCCCGGTTGCACATATCAACGGAGTTCTCTCGAGGGAATCCACGGAGTTTACGTCGGCACCGGCGTCGGTCAGATAGCGAACGATGCTCAGGTTCCCTGTCCTGGCAGCTTCCATCAGCGCGGTCTTGCCGCACGCGTTGCGCTGGTTCACATCTTCCCCGGCCTCTACGAGAGATTTCACGCGCTCAACGTCTTCGTCCCGCACCGCCCTCAGCAACTGCGAATCGCCTTCGCCGTCTTCTTCCGCCATGTTGCGCGATCTGGTGGAAATTCTGGAATGAAGCGCCGCATTAACCCAATGGATCCAGCAGCGCGTGCTCTCAGTTTGAGAGAGACTCAATGGATATCCAACTTATCGGTCCAGAAGTCGCCGTGCCGATGGGTAACATCTCCCGCCTCGTGCTTGATCGAAGAGGCTCGCAACGACGCAAAACACGACAGTATGCAGGCTAAGCAGACAACTCACTCACTCAATGTCGCCAAACAAGGGGTTAATTGTTGGCGACATTGGAGACGTTCGCCAACAATTTTGAGCCCACTCTTGCTCCGAGAGTAATTAACAATCCCCCACCCCCAAAGCAAAGTTGTCAAGTACTTGTACTTGGTAACTTATTCCAGGTGTAGATCGACCTCGGGCAAGCACCGCTATGCTTTCAGCTAATTTATCGTGGGTCTAGCTACGCAGATGTCATTTGCTCGGGTTTTGTGTGATGTCGTCACAAGAATCTTCCTTAGCTGCGATGGGTTTCGTGCTCACTCCATGTCAAGGAAATAGACTTCACAAAACTTGTCCAGACGACGACGCAAGGCGTAACAAAGGAGCGTCGACTCGGCTAAGGAAGTGAGGTTCGCCTTCCTCGTTGGTAGTTGCTGCGTAGCTAATTCAGCCTCGGCAACCAGTGAGCTGAAGGCACTGCGACCTGCTGCACCACACGAAGCATCAACAACTAGCCCATAGATCCGCTCGAGCTGACCCCACAAGTCCCTGTAGAGCGACAGCTCAGCTTCCGGTTGATCAGTGTGATGCTGTAGTTGAATCAGTGCTTGTCGCGCCGCCGCGATCACTGTAGGGACGTGCTCGAGATCCGTCGGTGAGTTGGTGGTGGCATCGTCCTCTTGGTTATTGGAATGTGCCAGTCTCTCGAGCTCGTCGACGACGGTCGATATCTTGATGCGCTTCTTCGGGCTCAAAGCACACATGCGTTCAACCAGTTCCCACTGGCGGTCGTCGCAGATCGTGGGTCTGGGAGGCAGTTTCCCTTGTCGAACATGATGCTTCACTGCCATTGGGTCTGATTGAATCCACGGCAGACACCGAGTTGTATCCTTGTGAAGTGTCACTGCCTCAACAACTCGCAGCGCTTCCACAATGCACATACCCAGAGAATAGATATCCGACGCAACTGTTGGTCCTTCATTGGTCGGAGGCAGGCACTCTGGTGCGACCCAGTGCACCGCAGCCGACACCTCCGGCTTTGCTTCACTATCTGTGGCCAAGCTCAAGCCAAAGTCCGTCACTTTCGCCTTGAAGTCGCTCCCAACGACAACGTTGTTCCCTTTCAGGTCGCCATGAACAACGTTACGCGCGTGCAGATACTGAACGCCCAACGCGGCTTCATGAAGTTTCATCCAGAGTTGGTCAGGATTTTTTCGCAGATAGCTGACTAGCGTTCCGTTGGTGGCGTACTCGCACACGAAGAAGGGTCTCCCGACGTGGCAGGCGCCAAAGAGTCGAACAACATGAGGGTGGTTAAATCGGAACCAAATGTCGGCTTCGCGGCGGAATGTCGTCGTTGCTTTTGCTCGTTGCTCGGCGGTAAGCTGCGGCTGAACTTGTGACTCGTATGCGGAGTATTCCAGCGAGAAGGCGTCGTCCGCACCAACCAATTTCACGACCACGTCTGAATCCAGCCAAGTAGCTTGGTACACGCTTCCAAACCCACCGCTACCCAATTTACTCCACTTGTCAACAACCAACTCGTACCAAGGGATGAACCATTCAGGAGCGAGTTTCGCCCAGTCCTCCGTCTCGAGTTTGCTAACGATGTCACTATACGCCATTTCCATTGCACGAAGTTGGTCAGGGGTGTAGTTGGACACTGGGGCATCAATTTGGGTCTTCAAACGACGGAGGAAAGCCGAACGCTCCTCTGTCGTCTTCAGCGTCTGCAAGAGAAGATATGCGTCCGTAACGCCTGCAACAAACAAGTCGTCGGCCTGCCCACTGCGCTGCTCCTGCCATCGCACCTCTCTCTCTTTATCCGCTCTCGCAGGGTCTCCCAACGCTGCTAGGAGGGATTGGATGCGCCAATGGAACGCGTAAAAGCTGCTGGACGTGGCGCGGGTCGACGATAGTCGCATGATCTCAGCTTGTTCAGGCGACACGTTGATCATCCAGTTAAATTCTGTGAGAAGCTGGTTAAACCTTGCAAGAAGCGCTGGGCGGGGGCTTGGGTGCTGCAGACGCTCCCGTAGTGTCATAATATCGCCGAAAACTCGGCAATACTGGGCATCCGTGCATGTCTTCATTTGCATCTCTACATCTGTCCACAGCTCCTTCATATCTTCCCAGGTGCACACGTCTGGGGGTGAGTGTTCAAGCTGGGTACTGCTGATGCTCTCCTTGATCGCCAAACACTCGAGCTCGTAGACCACGGACGAAATGCTCGCGCGTTTGCCAGCGTCATGACAGCACATGCGCCGCAGCAAAGCTCGCGCGTCTTCAGAAGGACAAGGCGGTGCATAACGATCGGTATCCCAGCTCATTCCTCTCTCCGGAGTCCAGTTCTTTTTGCTCGATAGCACGTAGTGCTCGGGTTCGTCGCCCCATGGCCTCTCCCTGGTCACAGCTTCCACGATGCACATTCCCAAAGAGTAAACGTCCGACGCAAATGATGGCGAGTGGCGCCAAAACAAAAGCTCAGGAGCTTGCCAGTTCGTCGGTCCAGCGACCCCCCGAAGTGGAATTCTCAACCGAACCCCCCAGTCCAAAGTTCGATAGCTTTGCCAGTCCGTCGCTGCCGACCAAAACGTTGCTGCATCGAAGGTCACCATGGACAACCCCCCGTTCATGAAGGTACTCGAGTCCTAGAGCTGCTTCGTACCTGTCCACTTCACATGCACCGTACATCCTGATCACGTTCGGGTGCCGCAATTGTCCCCAAAGCTCCACTTGCTCCTCAAAATCCGCGTGGGCCCCGACTGGAACAAATAACTTCACAACTGCATCTGCATCAAGCCACTTGGCGCGGTACCCAATGGTGCTGTTTGTCGATGCTTCAATGAGCGCGACTTCCGAGGGAGGGATAACCCACCTCGTATCCAAGGTATGGCAACTGTCTGCTCCGTCACTGGTATGCTGTTGAGCCGGAAGCGGGAGGAACTGTGCGAGTACAGACTGGATCTCTTGATATCCCTTTGCAGCGGCAAGTTGAAGTGCAGTCTCCCCATTCGCGTTCTTGACGTTGACGTCTGCGCCTCTTTCTTCAGCGAGATACCGCACAATCTCCACGTATCCACTCGAAGCTGCCCATATCAAGGCAGTGTTACCGTTTAGATCCGTCCTATCCACGTCAACACGCCCCCGCTCTACCAGATACCGGACGATATCCACGTGTCTGTACGTCGCCGCCTTCATGAGAACAGTAAGGCCGCCGTACTCGTCTTCATTCCTACTATTCACATCAACGCCGCGCTCTTCCGCGAGGTACTGCACAATGGCAAGATGCCCCTTTCCAACGGCCGCCACCAATGGGGTCGTCCCAGCTTTGACCGCGTTCACGTCAACGCCGCACTCTTCGACCAGGTACCTAACAACCTTGATATACCCTCGACCGGCAGCTTCCATGATCGCAGTGGATCCGTATCGGTCCTCCGCGTCCACGTCAGCGCCGCGCTCCGCGAGGTACCGGACGACATCGCAGTGTCCGTTCTCCGCCGCCCTCATCAGCACCGTGTGTCCGTGACTTGTGACAGTGTTTACATCAGCGCCGCACTCTTCAACGAGGTAACTTACGACGGCTAGTTGCCCTGTCTCGGCGGCCTTCAGCAGTGCCGTAGTGTCCCCATCGCAGTCCACCCCTAATTGTGCCACGAGGTACCGGACGATGTGAGTGTGGCCTCGTTCCGCAGCAATTGCGAGCGCGGTTTGCCCCGTTAAATCCGTCGCCTGGATGGATGTCCGCGCCCCGCTGCACGAGCTCCTCGAAGCTCGCGAGACTCCCGGCCTTCGCAGCGTCCAGCAACTTCTGCTCCAAGTGGCTGTAGACGCCGTCGAGGCCCCGGAAAGCGGGCAGCCCCCGCGCCGCGACTGGCACTTGGTACCTCACATTGTCGCACGTCACCGAGTCCTCGCTGTTGCGCGGTGAGACTCCATCCATGCACGCGCTCTTCCGACACGAGTTCCCCATCTGTGTACCGTGTACTGCGCGTCGGAACGGGCAGTGCAGCACTCTGCCGACCTGCTCACCGGAGTTATAGGGAGAGGCTCATGATCGATGGGTATACAGTACATGTATACACTGTAGTGCGTATACCTACGTACCCGAAAACTTTCCTCATTTTTTGTGTGTCTTGCGATTTAGTCTTGGTACACAAAATGTAGTCCACCACCTCCAACTTTTTAGTCCGTACTGCTCGAGTGGCACCAGCCGATGGAAACCCCGAACGTCGGCGGCCGTCGGCGCTTCGGCGCACGCCGGCACGCGGCCCCGGAGCCCCGCTCGCGCTACGGCGGAGGGCCGCACTACATGGGCGACGCTTGCCACACGTCCAACACGCTCGAGTTCGACACGATCGCGTCCGAGCGCTCCGTGTCGCGGCCGTACGTAGAGTGTGTTTCTTCTTGCTGCTGCTGCAACTCTGTCGGCTCGGTCGCTCACCTGTGGACACTCTGCCGTCCGCGTGATGTAGACAGCGCTACCGCCACAGTAGCTGGGACGACGACTCCCGCCACAACAACTTCCACTTCGACAGAGACGACCCGCAGCACGAGCAACAAGAGCGACGCAGGGACGACAATGACAGGCCAGACAAGTACCAGTCCTCCGCCAGGCCCAAGGCCAGCGGCCAGAGCATCAGCGCGCCCGGCTCGTCCATCGTCAGCGCCAGCTCCACGCTCGGCGTCTGTGACGCCGTGCTGCAAAAAGTATTGTTTTTTATTTGTTACTAGTATTTTATGGTATGTTTTACTGAGAGCCAACCTTATTATTATTATTGCTGTAGGGCTTCATCCCGCCGACGAGGCAGAACGATTTCCTGAACAGAATCACCAGGACGAACACGATGAAGAACCGAGGGGCGGGAGGGACCCGAACCAAGATGGCGTACTCAATGTCGACGTTGGAGGCTGCGAGCGCGCCGGCGCCTAAGAAGGATATTTCGAGCCCGCCATTGGGCTCGAGTGGCTGGGTGAACAGGACCAGGAGAGAAGAGCCCAAGCCCAAGCCGCGCGTGGTTCTGGACGCGACCAAGAAGAGGATGAAGCTGGACGACGAGCGGCGGAAAACGAGCTCGCCGCCTGTTGTCAGAAGGCAATACGCTCTGCGCGAGCGACGCTCTTCTCTAAATATGTTACAGGAGCACTCGCCGAGCTCGACGGCGGGGTTTTCGATTCGAAGTACACGGACGAGGCTGGGCAAGCGGAAGGCGAACAGCGAAGGATCCGCAGACAAGCCGATCGCGCTGGACTCGGACTCGGACTCGGAGGCTGAAGTGCAACTCGATAACGACGGGAACGGCTCGGACATTGTCGAAGAAGTGCTGAATGATGACAGGAACAAGGGGGCCAAACAGGATCAGGAGGAGAAGCCGCCTGCTGGAGTTGAGTCGGAGGAGGATATCACCCAGAATCCTGTGGTCCAGATCCACAACTGCGACGTGATGATCGGACTCTTCCGGTGCATCGTCGACGTCTACTTCCAGAACGATCGGATGTGCATGCGGAATATTCGCGGGAAACACGACGCGTGGCCGTTCAAGACGTCCTACATGTTTGATTTCAAGCATCTGCGGGATGTCAGGTACGCGTGTTTGGTCTCAAGTGCTGCAATTGATACAGAGCTGATCATTTTTGCGTGTGGATGCAGACTCTACAAAGTGTCCAAGGACGCTGAAAGTGCAATCGAGGTCGATGAGCCGGAGCAGATGGAGCAGATGGAGCAATTGCTAGCCGAAGCTTCATACGTAGCGTTCAAGTTGCCGCTGTTGGAGGAAACCGAGCAGGATGCAGTGAAGACTTTCTACGACCCTGCGGACGATGGTACGTGACCCGATTTGCAGTAGCCCTGATCACTTGGGGGTCAGTTACTCATGATTCTTTGTTGTGTGATGGTTGGGTCGTAGATGTCCTGAGATCATTCATGGTTCTTCGCCCGTTAGAAGAAGCAACATATACGGGAGGGGATTTTGACAGTGTCAGAGACATCCTGCGGGGCTGTGCAGACGTGCTGATATTGTACGTATACTGTATCTCATATCTGGTGTTTGTAAGGATGGCATTACGCTGACAGTTCGTGTTGGTGTATGCTCGCTGACAGATATAGCAAAGAGAAAGCAAAGGAACACCTGCAGGCTTTGCTCAAAGATCCATTTTCCTACACTGCTCCTCGGCGCTCGCGGCGACGAAAAAGCACGGGCGAAAACGTGGATAGGTGCGCTATTGCTGCCACTCGTAGATGCGCGAGTCTTGAACTAATGCTGTACGATTTGGGTTATGCTTGCAGTCCACCGGAGTCGGATGAAGACGATGCCGATGGCCTCGCCACGGTACTAAACTACCCGCTCCCCCCTTGCACGTCCGACGTCATCACAATTATCCGCAAGGATGTTAACCGGCTGAAGCCCAAGCGGTACCTGAACGACAATATCGTCGACTACTACTTCAAGTAAGTGGATGGCGTTAGCTGCGAGTGCCCGGCGGCTGCTGACTCTGAACATTTACTTCTGTTATTTCAGGCGCTTGATGCTGGAGCAATTTCAAGACAATGAGGCCGTTCAGGAGAAGGTGCTGTTTCTCAACTCGCACTTCTACTCCCGGTTGCGAGCAGGGAAGGGCCCGACCCCGATAGCACGCTTGAAAGCTGGGTACAAGAATGTGTCGACGTGGCTTTCGCGCTCGAACTTTTTCAACCGCTCGCTCATATTTATTCCTATCAACAAAGAGTAAGTGGCATGGCCTGAGAGTGATCGGGTACCCTGTCCGTGTGTTCTAACCGCTCATTTGTCTGTTTTTTTTTTCTCCAGTATGCATTGGAGTCTTGCTGTCATCGTGAACCCCGGCGCCGCCGGGATTGATCCAAGTGGCGACAACGTAAGTGGACAATGAACTTGTGTTCTGCATGCTGCGCAACCCAGTAATATCTCATGTCTGGATTGTCAGGAGGCCTTCACGTGTGTGGGAGTGCTGGACCCACTCGGCTCATACCACCGCAAAGCAGCTATCATTCGCAATTTGAGAGCGTACGCAGTGTATTCTGTTGTCTTCGCTAAACCGATGCGAGTAGGTAAACTGACTGGGGTTATTCTGATTGATCGTGCAGGCTCTTGCGACTGGAGTGGGAAAACTCAAGAGGACGCTCGAGCGACGATGAGTCGGGCTCAGAGTACGCGGTTGACCGCGTGCTGAATCTAAGCGTGAAGGCTCCGCTCCAAGAAAACGGCTACGACTGCGGCGTGTACGTGCTCAAGTTCGCCGAGGTGATGCTGCAAAACTGCCTGGAGCTGGAGTTGCTTACTCAAAACGACGGCGTGATCGGCAAGGACGTGACGGACGCCCATCTCGAGGCTGTGATCACATCCAGCGCCTTCTCGGCCGAGGACATCACGGCGACTCGGAAGCAGATCCAGCAGTTCATCGAGACGGACGCGAGTCAGTACGAGGTGCTCAAGAAGAAGGAGAAGAGCAAGCCGAAGCCCTCGCTCGCGGAAAGAGTAACCACGAATGGGGATGTATTAGTCTAGGTAGGTTTCCAGTAGTACACTTCGAAAGTCGACACAGTTTTGGGGAAATGGGCAAGTCTCTCATTCGACATCAACAATAAAAAAAAGATATTTCGAAGACACGAGTGTTAACCCGCCGCGTATAGCAGCAACCTTAAATTGCCATTCTTGTTGGTACCGGTACACCGCATCCGAAGGACACACACACAGCAGGTACCAAAGCCAACCCGTACACCACAGTACACGATGCAAACAAATGGAAAGTGAGATTCTCAAGCTGACGACGAGACCAGCGGGAAGTTGCCTTTCGGTGTTCGTAAAACAAGACCAGTTTTTAGCCAATCGCTGCCTGCGTTTCCGCTGAATACAACCGCCAAAGTGTCAAACCAGGCAACTTCAATGCCCCCCCCCCCCCCCACGCCTCTAGAGGATCGCGTCCTCAATAATGGCGCATGAGTGCAAATGTGAAGGAAAGGGTATAGAGGTCGACGCTCGCCACCGGCCTGTCCTTCGTGCTGGCACCAAATGAAGCCATCTCGACACTTTAGACCCAAGACTGAAGTCTGGAGATGTGCTGCTTCAGCACAAGAGGCGGATGAGCTGAAGCTTGGGCTGGGCTGTGCTTAAGGGTAAGGCCAGATTTGCACTTGGAAGACTGCAGTTGCCGTTGCTAAGGAGCGGGCAAAAAGGAAGGCAAAGCCGGTTGAAGCTCCGGGCGGTCCGAAATTTCGATTCAACCACCACTCGATGATCGGCAAAGCCCAAGCAAAGCCCCCAAACCTGAGAAAATGTCGAGAAGATGGGAGCAACAAGCGACTGGGATTACTAGTATGTGTGCCGGAAAGCGTACCGGTAACGTTGTTGTTCAAGCGTATTATATTAATAATTGTTGTTCTTGGGGGTGTGGAAAGCAGACTGCTGGTCGAGGCGAGCATTGCCGCCACGAACAGCCACAGCTGGCACGCCCAGACCGTGATCAAAGACTCAGCGCCTGGGCGAGTCGAGTAGTCGGTTATTTTTTTTCCGGCGTTAGACTAAGATACTTTGTAGCTACCTTTGCCGACCTTTCAACGGCTCGGCCGATTGTATTGTTGCTTGGTTTAAAGTCGAGCTTTGATCATGATGGCCTCACGCGTTTGAGTGGCATCAGAGGCTGCAAGACGGCATGCAATTGGCCTCTTTGCTTGAATGTGCGAGTCCGAGACCATTTTTGCAGTGCTTCCTCTCCTCTTCCACCTCAACCCGAGCCGCGCGAATGGACCTCTCTAAACGCATCGATTCTAACCTAAGCAGTTGTCCTCGGAGATACATTTATAGAGAACATTAGCGGTCCTGTATTGCAAAAACTACTAATCGATATCTAGAGTGAATTCAAATACAAAGGTTTTGCGGCGGTCTCTGCGACGTGTTTTTACGCTTGGCGCTTGGTGCGCGGTCGCCCTTTCTTTCCCATACAAATTTCAAGACGAAACCGGCCGCATCCGCAGCCGGCAACAGCGGCCTCATTGTGCAAAGTCTCCGCTGGATAACACAACTCAAAGAGAGGGAGAGTGTCAGGCAACAGGGCAACAGGCAACAACCCCCAAGAGCCAGCGCCCAAGGCAACAGGAGATTCTTCCCACACACTGCAAATTTAGCACCACCTAAACTACACACACACACAAATCGATCGACATGTCCGACGTGGTGGTCCCCAGCTTCTTCCCGACGCCCACCGAGATCGCCGGCGGCATCCGCTGGGTGCGGCAACACCCCGTCGTGGCCACAGCCGCCGCTGCCGCTGCCACGGCCGTGAGCGTGCTCACGTACCTCAAGGCGGCCGCCGAGGACGAGCGCGAGCTCAAATTAGACGTGCACAAGGAGAGCGAGGCCGACGACCTGTGCAGCAGCACGGAGAGCGACGCATCCACGCCCACAAGAGACCGCAACTTGAGTCCGCGCAACCTCAGCGTACGTGCAGCCGCAGATTTTACGCGGATTTTTTTCACTTAATCGCCTCTGACGTTTAAGTGGTGTTAAATTGTGCTGTTGTTGCTGTTGCAGTTCGGCGAGTTAGAGACAGAGTCGGATGTTGCCCCAGCTGAGGTGAACGCCGACGTGGAGAACAGTGAACTGGAGGCGGCACTGATGCAGGCAGACGGAGAGACGGTGTCTCCGCAGTGGGGGTGGTATGTCTCCACGACACCCCCAGAGGAGTATTATCAGTGATTCACCTATCCGTCCACCATCAAGTGCCGTAGAATTTTGACCCGCAACGACAGTGTTGCGACGGACTCCCCCGCCACCACCATCACCCAGTTCTCCCCTCCATCGGTGAAAAACTCAAGACCAGCGAGCTTCTTGCAGCTTTTTGCCAGACTGAGAGGACGTCGTCTTCTCTGAGCGGCAGCCTATAAACTTGGAGCGAGCCGCACGTCCCCTGTATTCGTACTAATATATTGAGTCCTCGCAAATGCCACCACCATCATTTCTCTGCCTTTGTTTGTTGCATTTTGCATCATGAGCAACGGCAACAAGTAGTACTTCTCCTTACTTGGTAAATGGTCTCATGTTCTGCCCGTTGCAATGAAAAAACTTTAAGTGGCTTAACGGATAATAAATGAAACGCTTTGTTGCATGACTTCATCGGATGCAGCAACCAGTTCAACTTCAAACGTTCGTCTACAGGGCAAAATTCGGAATGCCAACGGACTGCAAGAAGAAGATCGCAAATGCAATGGAAATGCAGGTTCACTTGTGTACAGGGTTGGTTCTATTAGGGTAGTTTAGGTCTCTAACTATTAGGTTGGTTGTTCGCTTTACGCAGCGTTGGAGTTGCCTCGGTCACAGGAGACTCGACGTGCCCTGGTCGAGGTCATCGCTGCCGACTCAAGGACAGACTGCACGCCCTCAGCACTCAGGAAATTGTCTTCCAGTCCGAGGAACCTCAGCGAGGGGCACACGGCACCGGCCAGCAAACTCTGCAACTCTGTCACGCAGTTGTCCGTGACCAGGTTGCCGCCCATGCACAACACTTGCAGCGATGGGGTGCGCGTCGACTGCGCCAACGCAGTAAGAACGGCTCGAAGTCCGGTCTCTCCGATGAAGTTGCGACGCAGATCCAAACGCGTGAGGCGCGGGGCTTGAGTGGACTGCAACAGTCTTGCCACCTCAAAGGCCCCGAGGTCGGCGAGGCTGTTGCCAGCCAGCAACAGGTCCTCCAGTTGCGGGCAACAGCCAGACTCCAGTGCGTTGCACAGCGAACGGAGTGCGTTGCGGCTCATGGTGTTAACGAAGACCGAGATGAGTTGCAACTTCTTGAGACTCGGGAAGGCGCCGGAGGTAAACGCACTGCTTAAAGCAAGCACGGCGCTCTCTCCATCGTTGGATTGGGTGGTCGGCAGCTCCGCGCAGCCCCAGGCGTACAGCGGCGTGGTGGCGCAGCCCACCTTTGGTGCTACCGATGATGACAATGACAACGTTCCAGCCTTGTGCACTACGAGTTGCTGGAGGTTGGTCATCTGCAGCATCGACGACGACTTGGAAGCCAATGCTTGGTTCAACTGAGTCACCTCCACGGTCAAAGTCACCACGCAACGCGGCAAGAAAGTTGCAGCGAAGCGGTTAAGCGCTCGATGACGCATCACCTCCTTGCCGTCCAGGAACGAGAACACCAACCGCGTGCAGTCCTCACCAATGCTCGAGAAGACACTGTGGCCGCTACTCATAGTGCAACGTCGGCGCTTGGTGACGCGCATCAGGTCGCGCGCGACGACGCGGCGCTTGAGGGTCTTGTGAGTCTGCGCCACGGTCTCACTTGCCGCGGCTTCGTGCACGCTAGAGGCGATGAGACTCTGCAGACGGCGACGCAGCGTGGCCAAGTTGCAGTACTCGGTCAACGATCCGGCACGCGAGTACAGCGCCAACTCGATGCGCTTGGCCAGCAGCACCGCGCGCTGCGGGTCGACGCTCTTGGCCTGCGACCGGGAGAGCTGCAGGATCCGCTGCACCATCATGCGGCGTTCGGGGAGGTGGCTGGAGGACTGCCATTGCGTCTGGATCTGGGTCTGGGTCTGGGTATCATCGTTCTGGTGTTGCACCTTGGAGCTGTCGATGCGCTTGAGGCTGCAGCGCTCTGGGCCCCATTGCGGAGCCTGCGCGACGGAACCTGTGGGGGTCGTGGGAGGGGTCATGACCTGCGCCTGCATAATTATGTAGGATAAGGTAGCCACGCGAGGCAAAAGTAGGAATGGCTCTGGGAGTTGGGACGAACTTACACTGCCCATCGCTTCTACAGTGTACTCTCGGGTCTTTATCCCTGGGCTCTTCTCTGAAAGGCCTCGAGTTGCTTGTTGGGGCATCGAAACGTCCGGCGTGACAAGGGCACATCCGCACGCCCAGCTGAAACTCGGGAAGAGCTGCCTCCTTGTCGAAAAGACGAGCGGTCCATTTGGGACCAACCGGAAAAAAGGTGCCAGGCAGTGTAGGAGCGAGCGGTTAAGCTAAAGCCTCGGAAAGGAGCGACCAACCGACCGAGCTCATGGTGTGTTTGGTGTGTTTGCGGCCAAAGCGTGTCGCTAACCAAGCGGCCTGTGTAGCAACCTTTCACTTGACTCAACTCGCGTGAGTGCAAGATTTGCCCTCATTACTTAAGTAAGTTACAAGCCGCGTGGAGCGCACTTGATGGGGCTGGTGACACGACTTCTACCATCTAAATAGGCGTGGGAAAATGCGTGGGGCTGGCTGGGGATCGAGTGGAGACGGTGATCTAAAAGCCCTCCACCGAAGTCAGGATAAGCAAGCGTGGGCCTCGCTCTGTAATGTAGAGGCCACCCATGTGGCGAGTGCCTCGTCGTCCACATTTGCATCTTCCACTTGGAGCCTCCGGCCGCTGATTATGGAGCGCGTTGGCAGCGCCGTGAAAACGCTTCTACAGTACAGAACGCAAAAGGCTGCGTGATGAATCACATTTACTGGTGTTGAGGTAGGAGAGAGAGAGGGGAGAGGACCAGAAGGCAACACGACGTACTGTACCCGGTTAGAGAATGTTGCATGGATTTTTGACGGATTATCTCGCCACAGATTCTAACTTTACACTTTGGGGGTTCCGATCTCTGCTGGACCGAAGCCATGGCGTTCAATTGATATCAGATCCGTTGGCACTGTTAAAGGCTCGCCCTGCGCGTGCCAAAGTGTCCGCAGCTGGACGCAACGAATGCACTGAAGCTCTGGAGCTTTATGGGGCTGGCGTGGCATAACTTACCGCCTATGGCTGAGAGAGCCTTAGATCTGAACTAAAACTCCTTTGAACTGAACTATCAGTCTTATCCGTGAACAAACATCCTGAGAATAGAAATGAAGTGCTGGGGGGTGAACATAAGCGCCTGAGTGGTGAACTGAAGGGGTGAAGGAGAGCAGGTTGCCTAGTCCTTCCGCATGCCAATCGCCAGAGAAGGGAGAAGCTACCCCTGCTTAGTGAGTCGCTGACAGTGACAGATAACTTGCCTTGCACAAATGAGCACCACGGGTGTGCGAACCGTCTTGGCCTTTCGTTACAGCATCATTGTCTCGATGTCACTATGCCGGAGGTTTTCATTATTTTCTGTTAGATCAAATGGGGTGCCTATTTTAGTGAAAATGCTCTAGCTGCTTGAATTACTCCAAACTCGCCTAGCACAAATGAGCACCACGGGTGTGTGAACCATCTTGGCCATCCTTTAGAGAGTCCTCAACTCGACATCAACACGCCAAGGGCTTTGTTTATTATGTGCTACACAGGGCCGCCGATTATGGCATTTTTATTTATGTAAGCCAAGCTGGCTCATAAATAATGGTAGGCCTGCCAGAAAGAAGAGGACATAAATAATGTCATGCAGAAAATGTGTCTCATAAATAATGTTGAAATATCATGACCCTGTATTACTTAAAGTTTGTATTGGTCTCTCTAAATTTCAAGATTTGTTTCTGATAATTTGCCCAATTACAATTATTGCTAGGACCTCTTGACATAAATAATGTTATGGCCAAGCGAAAACGGCCAACATACATTATCCATACTTATTTATGGTCATTATTTTTATGGCCATGCTATTTTCGGCGGCCCTGGTGCTACACCTTTTCAACTTCAAAGCTGCAAATTGTAAGTTCAATTCTGCAAAAGGTAAGTTCAAAACTGCACGAGCAGAGACCAGGCTAGCTTCGTACTTTTATACACAGCTCATTGGTTGGCGCGCAGCACAGCTAGCCAATAGGCAAGTTGTACTCTATAATCAAAAACGATGATACATATTATACAGGTTGTAATATACATTTATAGAGTATTGTTGTTTTGATTTTACCTTTTGCTGTTTTGAACTTACAATTTGCAGTTTTGAAGTTGAAAAGGTGTAGATCGAATGGGGTGCCTATTTTTTTAAAGAATAACTAACTGCTAGAGTTACTCTGGACTCGACGCCGTTTGGCTTTGCCTTTTCGTTTGGATCTGGCCGGGCGGATAGAGCTATCACCAGCTTCGGCTTCCTCGCTACCAGCACGCAGCGTGTTTGCAGATACGTACGATATAGCGTCGTCCACGTCTAGCCACTCTAACGCGGAATACGTTTGCATTTTAGCTGGATGTTGGTCCCGCGTCAAGTAAAGTCAGAGAAGCTTTTGTCTTTGCGACCGGCTGCACCACTTCGTGCAGTTTGCGCCGAGCTCTTGACTCATCGTCGCGACACTTGGCCATCATGTCGGACACTTCATCCTCCGATGACAACAAGGCAACGGTTGTTGCGACTTCGATAGCTGTAGCTGCCTCTCGAATTGCACCAACAACAGAGTTTCGGCTGTCTCCTGGTACCCGCCAACCTACATCGCTTATTAGGCAGCTCAGTATCGTTGAGACCGATCTTAACGCTTGCTTGGATTTGTTCGACGACCTGCATGCTTGCGAGAGGCGCAGTAGGTCACCCGTACGAATAGTAGCAACGTAGTTCGTAGTCGGTTCCTTGAGCCGACCAATTCTGCCCAGCAGA
Organism: Phytophthora vignae f. sp. vignae; assembly: GCA_016169955.1. NCBI lineage: Eukaryota > Oomycota > Peronosporomycetes > Peronosporales > Peronosporaceae > Phytophthora > Phytophthora vignae. The sequence continues at coordinate 140,326 of JABJUM010000088.1, read as the reverse complement.
GCTCCATCCGCCACGTCGATGTTGGTGCGGTTTGTTGGCGAGCAGTGTACCAACTGAGGCGACGTCACTGGGACCAATGTAGGGACTCGATCCTTGCGCTCGTCGTACCGGTAGATTCCTTTAGGGGCTTCAGCCAGCAGAGATGTGTTGTCTTCGTGGGCTGCGAAGTATGTGCTCCTGTCTTCTGGTAGCAAGGCATCCCGTAAGCTGCGGTGGTACCGACCTGATCTCTCTTTAAGCCAATATGACGCTTTCTGGAGGTCATTCGCCGCATTCTCAGCGATTGTCCTCGCACCCAACGTGATCCATTCTGCCCGTACGAAGGAACAGAACGCAGCATGAGCCCTCATACAACAGTCTTCGCTAAATTGACGCTATACAGCTATGTTGACAGCGATGGTCTCGCCAAGCAACAGTGTAGTGCCAACTATTAATTTATACAACGTAGTCCCAATGCTAAAAAGCAGCGTCCTCAGACCGCTTCTACAGCAGTAGGTATCCTTGGCAGGTCGCACAATACCAGCGACTTCTCTGCATGATCAGCTTCGAGCTACGAAAGCCTGGCCGAGTTGTATCTTGGCCGCCCCACCGAGTTATGGTAACTCGGCCGCCTTACCGAGTTATGGTAACTCGGCTGCCTTACCGAGTTATGGTAACACGGTCACCGTGTTACTTATATTCACCGTGACGGTGAATATAAGCAGCTGTGAAAAGCATTACTTCCACCGTTTCTCTGGACCTACCTAAGAACATGCATCTGGTTCTGCCAGATGGCACCTATCCCTTCGTTTGCTTGATAAGGTTGTCAGTTCATTTCTAAGAAAACGTTGTTCACGATTAAGGTTTTCTCCCTATGGCTGGCTGGCTGAGCTGACAGCCGAGTTCGCTGAAGTTGAAGTGCAGAAGACGGCATTTCGCCAGCTCCGGCCTTTGTGGCTCCAAAGTGCTCGCTCGTCACGTCTTTATTTGCCGCACGAGACTCGAGAAGTCCCAAAAGCTTGAGGCGTCAAGTCTGCGAGGAAGATACAAAATGACAGTCAAACGCTCGTAAAGGCGAGCGATTCTTTTGCGCTGTTCACAGGCATCGACCGCTCATCTTTCGTGCAGCTGCCGAGCCTCTCATGGACGCCCTCGCATGGATGACCTTACGCGTAGAAGCCTCGACTCAGATGGCCCAGTGCTCCTGTGGATGGAACCCCGAGAATGACTTACCACCCGGTTAACAGTAAGTTAAGCCTAAAAGGTCATGTATAAGTTGGTCGCCAGTTGTCCACAATCCACGCCGTCCGATCGAGCAGCTTCAGTACATGTACCTACGTATAATACATACATGTACAACGCACGGAGCGGGACTCGGTGCCAGGAGCGCTTGGGATGGCCCCTACTTCATGGACAATATCCGATACTCCCGGCTCGGAGGTCAGCGCCAAGAGCCCAAGACATTACTGCGTGCAAAAGTGCTACGGGCCACGACTACCGAGCGTGTCGAGCGAGCACTAACAGCAGCAGTGTGCGCGCCATAAGGCATCGTGCGTGCAACAAACAGCAGCAGCAGGGGGGTAATACAGCAGTGTTGTATTACCCCCCTGCTTGCTTGTCCCAGGCAAGAGAGCACGCGGGTCGCTGAATTCTTGCAGAGTATTTACCTACTAACCTTACCTGTGCCTACGTGTACACTACACGGCTGACTACCCCCCCCCCCCCAATAAATCGAGGACAGTCGGGAGCTGGCGTGAATATCCACTGCCACGCGTTCGTGACAGCAAGAGAGCGAGTCGAACCGTCCCCAGAACAAAAAGGTTTGGTCGGAGTCGCTCCCCGCTCACAGCGTTGTTAATAAGAGTCGCGAAATCGTGGATGGCATGATGCCTTGCTATTCACTATTTCAAGCTGCGAGCTTGAAGTGACTGTGCTATACATGTACAGTACATGTAGTCGTACTGTATCGGATATGACATGTATGGGCGATGCAGTGTCCACACACGGGTAAGATTTTCGCTCACTTCTACTCGGACATTGGCGCATAGTGACGAAGGTTGGCGACTAGAGTGCCGTCGCTACTGTAGAGTCGTCCCTACAGGATCCAGTGCTGAGCAGCAAAATGCTTGAGTCGACCGACTGGCATCGAGAAGGGAAGACCACGGAGTAAAAGGGCCCCTAATAAGTTTAGTGCCGAGGTTTTTCTACTTGCACTGCACATTGTATTGATTGTTTTCATGTTGGTTGAGCTCTCCGCGTTGTTTGTGCCGGTGAAGCCTCTTCTTATCAAAGATGGAGGGGGGGGGGGCTGACTCATTCAATAATGCCCGACGACAGTCGGCGCGAATCCTGATCTGCGAGACGGGAAACAGCAGTATTTCGAGCGCGTGGGTCGTTCGTTCTGTTGATCGGCTCGTGGGCTTTGCCTCTTCAACTTCAGATCCGAGGGCAGATCCGTCGCCGAAGATCGCAAGATTGCAGAGCAGCGAAGCGGCCCCCTGCTGCCAGCGGGTGATCGGTCTTGCGATTGCGAACAGGCAACGGCACAATATCGACGGACCTGACAGACATGAGCAAACCTCCAACCAACCGACGCCCACACTGCTACCAGAGTTTTTGTGCACCAGACTCAGTACAATCGTGCTTGTATTAGCACCTGGGACACAGTACAAATCGACCTGTGCAGGGGCGTTAGGGTCGAATGATCCTCCTCAGTTTACCCGCTTCAGTCTGTGAACTACAGTTAGTAGTGTAAGCTTATCGGTTAGCCCCTTCTTGCTCGTCAGTCCCTTTGCTCCTGGGAAAAAAGACGTCGAAAGACAGTTTGCAAGCACCCAGCAGACCCTGCAGAAGATTGACCGCCACAAACATCTGCGCTGGTCTCAAGCTCAACGTAAAGCATACAGTGCATGTACATGTATTAATACCTATTAATATTAATGGTATTAGGTAGCTGTACTTTGTATCATCGGGGTATATCTAACAAGACGCTAGAGCAGTTTTCACGATGAATTTCCTGTCGTGACGAGATACATACGTAAAGTTAGTTCAGGGGGACAAATGACTCGGTTCGAGCGCACGACATCAAACAAACCTTACCGGAATAGGCGAGGTCAAGCTGCATGAGGCTCAGCAGAACGAGCCAAATGCTTCCCTGGATCAGATAAACCTGCGTCTCCAGCACGAACGCGAGCTGGTACATTGGCGAAAATGCAAACGTTCGTCTCAGAAAAACCTCGAAACCCACGAACGAGCCGAGTTCCAGCACGGAAAACAGTAGAATGTTCCCAACAGCGCTCAGCCCCCAGTTGGCGATACTACTCGGGTAGTACACGATGTTCGGCAGGTGGACGAGCGCCGATCTGTAGGTCGCGAATACCAGCGGAATTATCACCTCAACGTACTCGACCAGGACGAGATATTCGCAGTGGAACAGCAGTTGGAGACCCTGAGCTAGGATTTTCTTGGACCTCTCAATCGATGCCGCTAGTCTGGGGCTCATATTGTTGCGCGCTTCAGTAAATTTCTCGTCAGGGTTGCGTGCTGGGGCGACTTCAATGCGCCGGCGGCTCGGTGTCCAGAAAATCCGAGTAGATTTTCTCTTAGTTGGGGGATGACTCTGCTTTGGCCCGAACAAACCGGACGATTCCCACGCGTAAAGTTGCTCCTGTTGGCCGCTGCCTAGCGGATGCGGCAGACACGCCCACAATCGGACGCCTTTAAGCGGCGTCACGAATAATACACTCAGGTTGTTCGTGACTCCCAATATTATCTTGACCAGTCCGGTATTCTCTAAATCGCTGTTGGTTCTGCGCAGTTCCTCTCTCGAAGCTCGGCGGTCGTGGAGAAGTTTTAACACGTTTTTCGCATTGTTCCGCACCTCGCGAAGTTCCAGGATAAATTGGACCAAATCCACCGCGATGAATAGCGCGGTAGTGAGTATCGAGCTTGCGTTCGACATGAAGAGGGAGACAAAGAGTGCGTTGTAAAAATCCACCGAAAAGGTCACGATTCCAGGGATAAAATCCTCGAGGTCGTACGTCGCCCACATGACGAAATGTTTGCCTGCAAACCTCCACAACGGGAGGACGAGGATCACACCGGCGCGGTAGTTTTCGGGCACACCGAGGTAAAGCTCCTTATACATGGGGTACACCGCTCCGATCCCCATGTAGGCGAAGAAGTATCGATAGTACCGTCGTAGATTCCGTCGACTAGGCGAGTCCTTCCCGAAAACTTTGCCGCCGAAGACGAACCGGATCACCAGGAGGAGGTGAACCCCTCCGAGTAAATTTGCCATATTCCACATAAACGCAAAAGGGAAGCCGTAGAATTCCGATATACTCACACACAGTCCAACAAAGGTGCTGGCTGCACCTACCGCGGCGACAAACCTTTTCGCTAGCGTGGGGTTTAGCTCTGGGACGCACGTGACGAGCTGGGAGAGGATGGCGAAGATCATGATGAAGATCAGGATTGCGAGGCGAATCCAGAAGACCCAGTTGGCCCTCCAGCCTTCCCATGGCGGTCGCAGGGGCATGCATTCAAGCAAGAGAGCCACGGATAGCGCGGGGAGTGGGGTGACGACGCACACAAAGATGACACGAGCTCGCGATGTGGTTTTGCAGTAGTGACTGAGACTTTCAAGTCGCTCGATGGAGTAGGAGCCCTGTCGCCCAACTTGAATCTTCTCCCATTCGTCTTCGAGACGCTTGAACAGTTTAATGAAGGGGCCGAGCCTGTGTGTTGCTCGAGTTACTCGGGTGGGTGGTGGCGCTTTTGCAGCCTCTCTATATTCCTCGACGTAGTCCATCATCAAGACGCGTCAAATGCTAAATACCACCAGAAGCAGCTCCGATGAACAAGGAATGTCTGACGAAAGCTCGAAATACTTGTGCTATGGACTATGGACTAGTTCAAGCATGGCACACGCACTGCACCTTTGCCCGGCCAAAGTTGGCCCTGAGTTTCAACCAAAGTTGTTAGGTTTATTTTGGGTTGTTGAAGCTGCTAAAAACATCCCCAACGCCGGTTAACCCCCAGTTGCCGACATCAGGCGGGTAAAATGCCATGTTTGGGAGACATTTGATAGCCGACCTGTAGATGACGAAGACGAGCGGAACGACGCACTCGATGTACTGAGATACTCGCAATGGACTAACAGCTGGAGGCCCTGTATAATGACCCTTTTTGAGTTCTCAATTGGGGGTACCCGGACTGGTTGTCCGGGGGATTCCCAGTTCTCAGAAGCAATAAGATTCCTGCATGGACTTCCGACAACAAGCCAACTTATACCTACTTAATGGATTTTGAGCTCATCTGAATCATACTTTCAAACCAATATTGTGTTTGCTTGACACACAACCAGGGCTCCACTGGAGACTGGGATAGCAGCATATTTTTTAAATAGCATTAATTAGTATATCTGTGTTAGGAATCTCTTTTACTACACATCGGTAAGCATCTCTGCGCCTGCTTCGCAGCCGCAGCATCTGCCCTGGTATCATACTTCAAATGATAAACCACAGAAAAGAATGCTGTTTGTTACCTCCGACAGTTCGTGCAGTGCCGATGTAGCAAACGAGGACAAGTGCACCTTGTTAACGCACATGCGAGGGTACTCCGTTCAATCTCGAATGAGGCAAATTGGATGTCGCGCTAAAGTCATGCGAATGTCGCTCGATGAGAAACTGCCTGACGCGCTTTGGTCATGCGAATGTCGCTCGATGATACACTGGCCAGGCGGTGGATGTCGCGAGAATGTCGCTCGATGACAAACTCGCCTGGGCCGCCTAACGACAGTTCTTCGAACTGCGAATTGATGCAGCGTGCTTGGTAGGAGTTCCCAGGCCAAGGTCTTCAGTTTCTGGCATGGAGACAGACGTCAACGACTTTTCCATCGGGGTGCCACGCCTACTCTTTTGACGTTTGAATCCCAGAAGCGTCTGTGTGCTCCTCTGTTTGAATGCTGCCGTCTGATCCCGAAATCCCCTGAGAGTTCGAACGTTTGTAGCCGCTTAACTTGTTCTCGCGTGAGTGGATGAGGCAAACACGCCCAAAGTCGAGTTTTATCCAGCGATGACGCGCGATGTGCTCTGAATTTAATGATAATGGACAGTATCTTGGTAAATAATTGATCCTTCTCTAAATCACCCCGCCTATTAAGCAGCATCAGCACACGCTTCGCATTCGAGCGCACCTCTCGAAAGTCAAGCACCGACTGCACCAATCCACTGCGATAGGAGCCTGAGTTCGACATGAACAGCGCGATGAACAAGGCGCTATGGAAATCCACCGAAAAAGCCACGATGCCCGGAACGAAATCCTCCAGATCACGCGTCGCCCACATCATAAAATGTTGGCCTGCCAGTTTCCACACCGGTAGGATAATAATCGCAAACCCAGCGATAAATCTCGGGATTTTTGTTGTACACAACTTTGTACACTGGAAACACCCATGTACGAGAAAAAAATACCGATAATATCGCCGCAGCTTCTGGCGAGTGATCGAGTGCTTCCCGAACGGATTTCCTCTAAAAACAATCCAAACTGCCGCCACGAGATAGCCCCCGGACGAGAAGTTGGCGATGTGCCACAGGAACCGGATCGGAAAGCCCACATAGATGGAAAAGGCAATGCACAACCCGGTAAATGCCACCGACGCCGGGACGCACACGAGCACCCTCTTCGCTAGCGCAAATCTGAAGTTTGGGACGCACGTGACGAGCTGGGAGAGCACCGCGAAGAGCTAGCAAACCCTAATAAGGCCACGCGAACCAAGAAGATCCCATTGTCCTTCCAATTCTCACTAGGAGGAGACAGAGGTAAACAAACACTAAACACTCTACAGTACTAGGAGAACAAACGACAGTGCAGGCAGAGGAGTGACCATGCAGCACGACACGGATCGATGACGTGGTTCGACAATAGCGATCCAGACTCTCGAGCCGCTCGAGTACGACCCCTGTCGACCCACTTGGATCCATCCCATGTATGCTCGAGACGTCGCCGGAGGGTGGAGAGAGGGGCTATCGCGCTTGAAGCAGCAACTATCGTGTTGCCCCTTGGAATGACATGGACAAGTTTCACAGAGAAGAGAAAGCTGGCTGGGAATGTTCGGACCTGCACTCACGGAAATAGCTCCAAAGAGCGACACAACAACACAGTCAGAATACAATTTAAAAAAAATGTTCGACACGCTCAGTTTGTTGTTTTTTCGGTTATTCTTTATCCGTCGTCAGTAAACATCCAGTGCAAGAAATCCATGCATGGCTAAACTAAATACGGTCACATTATTGACTGTAAAATTACAGATATCTCAATGTTTTCCGTGACGGAGCCACTCGAACCGAAAGGTAAAGTTCCAAACCAAACAAATAGTCCGAATGTTAGTCGTGGGATGCTTGAAACCCCTGAATAAAACACAGCACGTTACCAGAATGAACGAGTTCGAACTGCATCAGCGTCAAGATCACAGTCCACAGGCTGCTCTGCACCAGGTGCATCTGCGTTTCCAGCATAAACGCGAGCTGGTGCAGTGGTGAGAAGGCAAACGTGCGTCGTAGGTAGCGTTCGAAGAGAACGAAGGACGCCACTTCCAGTCACGATAAAGAGCATAATCTTGCCAACGGAGCTCAAGTCCCAGTTCCCCACTTCGGCCGGGTAGTAGATGATATTCGGCAGCTGTACCAGAACCGACCGGTAGATGACAAACACGAGCGGGATGATGCACGCAACGTACTCGACCAAGACGAGATACTCACAGTGGAACAGCAGCTGAAGACCTTGGAAAAGAATCCTCTTCCGGCCTTGCGTTCGTCTTCTTGTCGTGGGCCTCGTGAGAGGGAGAGGCGAGTCTGCCTCGGTGTCCACAAGCGGACACCGTTCAGATTTTTCATCTGAAACGCACTGAGGTTTCACGTGACAGCGAGCACCATCGTAAACAGATTGAAACTCTCCCAGTCGCTCGCTGTTCTGTTGGTTCTAGAATTACAACGTTCATGGGAGGCTCGTCGGTTCTGGTAAAGCCTCAGCACACTTGTTGCGTTTGAGCGTAATTCTCTACTTAGTAAGTAAACTCCAAAACGCTCTGCACAAAGTCCAAGGCGATGAACATTGCCGACGTGTACACCGAGTGAGACGTCGAGATGCTCACAGATACGAAGATGGTGCTGAAGAAATCCTACGATTTCAGGTAAAGAATCCTCAAAATCACGCATCACCCACATGATGAAGTGCTTCCCGGCGAATTTCCCGAGCGGGAACACGATAATGGTGCCTTTGTAGATGGACCTGTAGATGCCAAAGTACAAGTTGAGCCCCATACAGCCAGCAAAGTACCGGTAGTAGCGTCGTAGATTATGAGTGCTCCATGAATGGGTTGCCGCCGAAGACGAGCAGAATTACCGAAACCAGATAAATCCCTAAGGGCACGGGAAACCCAATGTGACTGGAACTAATTAGGCACAGCCCCACAAAGGCAGCAGCTCCAGCTGCCGACACGAGGAGTCTTTTCGCCAGGGTGTAGGTCAGTTCCGGGACAAAGTTAATTAGCGACGAGAACACATCGCACCGCTCGAAGCCAAAATACCCAATTGGCCTCCCACCCTTCTGTTGGGGGTGACAATGGCACGCATTCCACTAGCACCGCAAGCAACAGTGCAGGGACCAGAGCGAGCGCACACACGAGGACAACTCGAGTCCGCGACGTGGACTTGCAGTAGCGATCCAAGCTCTCGAGCCGCTCAATGGAGTACGATCCCTGGCGACCCACTTGAATTGGTTCCCATTTCTTCTCCAGAAGTGCTCAGAGGGCCCCTCGCGGGGTTAAGATGGGCGAAACATGAGGGTGAGGACCTAAGAAAACTGTATGGGGTGCATTCGACGAAGGGCACCAAGCAAATTGTCTGCCTGGTCAACCAACATGCGTGTACATCTCTGTGATGGGTCGAGGACTAAGTAGTCTACCACGATTGCTCAAAAACCTCTGTGCTTCCTCACGACGTTTAAAAAATTGCAAAGAAACAAACGTTTGGCCTATGATAAATAGGTGAGCCAGCTTAATAAACGCGAGTGCAGCCCCACTTCAACGACAAGCACTCCTGTCATGCTGAGTTAGCTTAAGCAACCCTGAAGTATGTTATTTTATAAATAAATATATTATACTGGGATAGCAGTGGCCGATAGGTCATGCTGCTAGGCAGCTCAAATCGGGTTAATTCGCGCCTCGGTAACTGAAGCCAGTAAACTGAGGCCGGTATCGTGGTCCTTTGGCGCTGGCTGTCTTTCTACTGGTGACCCGGTAGCTGGAGCCGGTAACTGAGCCCGATCTCGAGTCATTAGTTTTCTGTCTTCCAGAGATCGTGCTTAGTCAGTCGCATTCTAAAGCAACCTTCACCTACGTACGTACCTATCTCCCTGCTATTCCTTTATCTCGCGAGCTGCAACAATTGCTCAGTACAGCCACAAGTTCCCTAAACTAACATGGTCGCGCGTTTTTCGCCATAATTCGCCACTATCAGGTTCACTACGACGCTGAATTCGAGACGTGGTTTTGGCTGACTGTTGTAGTAGGCCGTGTCTACCTCGGTCTCGCTGACAGGCGTCATGGGACTTCAGCTATTGTGCCATTTTGCACCACTAAACCAAGCAGCCTGCCTACGTACCTAGCCACCCGCCTCTACAACGATTGCCTGAGCACCACCCACCACCACGGCACTAGGACCCCGTGATGGCTAGGATAGGAGGGTTTTAACCGTATATGTTATTGTTTTGTTTTTAGTTTATAGCAGGCTTTTTATCATTACCCATTGGCGTCTCCTGCGCCTGCTTCGCAGCCGCAGCATCTGCCAGGTAATGCGATACTGTCTGGTAAGTTTGGAGCGGTATGAGGACAACACGCGTTTTAAATACGAAGTACAAAATGCAGTAGCTACAAGCCTGACAGTTCTGTAGGCCACGATTTCTAGCGAAGATGCGCGCCGTATACACCCTCCCAGCTGCAATATCGCCGCATGCAACGGTCGCGGGGCCATTGACGTAGTCGTAAGCTTTGAAATTTAAGGATTTCGAAAAGAAATAGTCTGCTCAACGTCAAAGTTTGGTATGATTGAGAGCTATACTACATACATTGAGTAAGTGTCTCCTGCGGTCACACATTTGGTGAACAAACAATGCAAACAAAACAAAACGAACCGTCGAGGGCGCATGAATTTGCATATCGCGCCCATAATAACTGTATCATGCGGCCGAAATGATACATTTATTCTTGCCGTGCCGATGTATTATTGAGGGCGCTACTACTGTACAAAAACGGTGCGGGGTTCTAGAATTCCAGGCTGCATACAAGTACCAGTGGCGTACAGCAACGAGAGGCCTAAATTGATAAGAATGAAGAGGATGCCATGGGGACGATGACCGGTCATTTAGGCTGGGCTTGGGCCAACAGCCAAGCCGCATGACTGCGGTGTAGTCGAGGTGTTGCTGCTGGTTTCGAGCCGACATAGTCTGGCAAAGCCTAAACTGCGTGGTTCATGCGCCCTCGATGGTAACGTTAACGATGATATAAGATATTTAATGCTCCAGGTTTATCATAAAGGTATCGCCCATAAGCTGATAGTTCTTCCTCTCACTTGCTAGGCAAGAGAGGCGACGAGTCGTTAAGCTTTGAGGTTGCGCTCGCACGCTTTGGTAGTCGTCGAAAAACTACTGATGTGGTGAAAGTTCTGGCTTCCCTATTAAATTGCTATCCCAGCCTATGCGTAGCCCTAGTTATTATTATAGTAACTACCGATTATCTCGTTGATAGTATAATGATTTTGTTGCAAAAATATATTATTTTTGTTACGGCAAAATCGCGTTGCTGCATGTACCTACCTGCCCACGCGTCCTCTGAAGTAACATGGCCTGTCTGAAGTAACTAGATGCATTTTTGCAGTAATCGGCACACCTCGAGCCCGAGAAGAAGGAGGAGCCAGGTCGGAGCCATGGCGGCGAACCGCACGGCCGACTTCGCGCAGCTCTGCCAGCACTTTGCGGCCGCCAAGGGCAGCGCTTCTCTGCAGGTAGGGTTCTCCATCTCCTCAGCTTCCCAACGCTCTCTCTATCACCCCCCCAGACGCTGACGCTAGACCCTTCCACGTCACTACTGCAGAAACCCGTGCACACGCCGCTCCAGGAGAACGCGCAGTTCAACGCCGCGGCCTCCGACATCTCCAAGGAAGTGTATCAGGCCTCCAAGCGGCTGCAGCAACTCACGCAGTGTACGTACGCGCAACTCTATTCGGCTTACGAGAGAGAGATGCATCAAGAGCTAATGTTGATGCTGTGTTATTGTGTTGTTGCTGCAGTGGTGCGGCAGAACAACATGTTCAACGACCCTACCGAGGCCATTAACGAGCTGGCGGCGCTGGTGAAGAAGGACATCACGGACATCAACATGCAGCTGGACAACCTGCAGGAATACATCAACAGCAAGCGGCAGTCGGCGCCCTCGAGGCAAGCGGCCAGGCACTCGGACGCCATCGTGTCGCTCATGAAGTCCAACCTCATGGACACGACCAGAGGCTTCAAGGACATCCTAGAGGTCAGGCAGGAGAACATGAAGCTGCAGCAGAGCAGGCGCGCCAGGTACGGCAAGACGGCGTCCAGCGCACTGGGCAAGCCGCTGGCCTTCAAGGCTCCGCAGCCGCCGCGCAGCAACAATAGCCACACCGGTAGTTTGCAGGAAGTGAACCTGTCCAGTACGCTGCCCCGGCCAGGAGTTAGTGCGGGCGAGTCGTCATCGATGAGCGAGGAGATCCAGCCCCTCATCACCACCATGACGCAGGAGCAGATCGTGGCTGAGCAGCAGAACTATACCGAGTCGAGAGCTGAAGCTGTGTCCCAGATCGAGAGCCACATCGTGGACATCGGACAGCTCTTCGGACGGCTATCGACATTGATCCACGAGCAGGGAGATCTCGTGCGAAGGTATGTTTTAGTCTGTTTGAGCCTGTGTGGGAGTGTGAGTGCTGTGCTGATGGTGTTGCTGCCACCTGTACGTTGCTGTGCTGCAGAATTGATGACAACGTGGAGGACTCGCTGGTGAACGTGAGCAGCGGCGAGCAGGAGCTGCTCAAGTACTTCTCGAGCCTGTCGAACAATAGACTGCTGGCGCTCAAGGTCTCCGCTATCTTATTGGTCTTCCTCATCTTCTTCATGTTCTTCTTAGCTTAAAATCAAATAAAACCACGAGTGACCAACTAAAGCGTCAGCCCCACCGAGTCCGTTATACCTCCGCGCTTCAACCTGGCAGCTCTTCTTCTTCAACACACCGAGCATCCATCCATTCTTTTAGCTGTGCTTGCTCTTGTTCTCGTCCTCGTCCGGCTTGATGGCAATGAATCCTCCGAGCGACATGGCCACGACTGTGGCGCCCTGGGCCGCAACGCGCAGACGCATGAACTTCTGCTGCGTGGCGGCGTCGGCGGCGCGGCGGAAGGAGGCCAGGCCGCCAATCAGCACGGCGGCCGTGGCCAGGCAGCCCAGCGGCACCAGCGGCTCCTCCTGGCAGCGGCGCTTCATCTTCTGCCAGCCGGTCTCCATCGGGAACGCGTTCATCTTGTCTGCAATTCTTTCGTCTACACACAGCACCGCGCGAGTTGATGTGTGCGGCCAGCACTACAAAACGTTGGGCTCGACTTGCTGAGCGGGTCCTATGTGACGAGCACGATTCACATTTGAATCGTAGCGCGGATCCAAGCCGAATTGCGCGTTGTCAATCAATACCACCGGACGATTCGAGTATTACTTTTCGACAGGCTTTTGCAAATCTGATATAGTTGTATTGCATAATTCAGTGTTGTGAGTATTGAGGGGTATGCGTTTTCAGCAGTAGCTCGCTCTCCGCCCCTGAATTTAAGCGAGGGGGCTAAAGGCCGTCCAGAGCCGCCCGCTTTACATTAGCCAAGTGACCTTCGCCGCCCGCTAAGATGCTCCAGCTCCGCAAGCAAGTTGTGCGCCGCGCGCTGCAGACGCGCGCCATCGAGTGGACCGCCATCTCGCAGAAGCTGACGGACCCGCGCGCCCGCGCCGCCCTGGACAGCCTGCGCGATGTGCACGGCCAGATCGCCGCCGAGGCCCGCACGTACGTCAAGGAGCCCGAGGCTATCGACTTCGACTACTACCGCTCGGTGATCAAGAACAAGGAGCTGGTGGACGCCATGGAGGCCAACTACAAGAGCATCTCCTTCCCCACCATCTCCCCCGAGGAGCTGGACGCCGCCTCTAAGTCGGCCGACCTCCCCGAGGAGCTGCGTGTTAACGAGCAGGAGACGGTCGACAAGCTGGTACGGGCCCACAGCCTGCTAGTTATTACATGTTATTGCAATAGTACATTGGGTACTAATGGTGTATTTCTTTTATGTTTGGGGATTGTGCAGTTCGCCCAGCTGAACGAGAAGGTGGCGGACTCGAAGGCCCGTATTGAGGAGCTCAAGGAGCTGATCGGCCTGATGGAGGAGACCCGCACGACGCTGGCCACCACCATGGACGAGGTGACGGCCATGTACCCGGAAGTGGAGGAGGAGATCGACGACGAGATCGCCAACCTCGAGTGGGAGAAGGACACGCAGTAAGCAGTCGGTCGGACAAAGAAATCTCTTGCGCCCAAAGATACGGGAAGGCTCGAGCTCGTTTACTGAACGGCACAGCACGGCGGCACACTCGACCTCGAGTGTCAAGTGTTTTGTTTGGTGTTTGGTGGGAGCAGAGACGCCTGTGCCTTGGACTCGTTAAAATGCCAACTCTTCTCAACACGGAAATTGAAGTGGGTTTGTGTCTCGATCTCGCTGTCTTCACGTCTGATATAGTCTGCAGATACTAAGATGTCAAACGCAGTGGTAATCTCAACAAGCGCCATGGAGGCAAGCCAGGTGCATCCATACAGCCCCTGGTTTAGTGCTGCAGTGTATTCAAGCGGTTAATGATTTTGAGGCCAAGCAGTTTTTATTTACTCGCGCATACGGTATGACTCCGGCACACGGAAGAGCTCCTTGGGGTTCTTGGCCACCTCGGCGTCCACGCAGGCGTTGTAGGCCAGCAGCGAGTCCTTGCACGTCTCCAGCGCGACGTTGCCCACCTCCGTGTCGGACTGGCCTGCGGGCTGCTTGCCGTGCTCGTAGAAGCACGCGAAGAACTTGGTCGCCACCTTCTCGCAGGGCTTGGGCACGCGCGGGAAGTGCTCGCTCACGCGCAGCTCGTTCGTGTCCGCCATACTTGCAGTCGTCTACAGGTCGAGGGGTGTCTGCTACTGACAGCAGCTACAGTATTGTACGGTGGAGATTTGACTTGTGGTCTCTCAATTCGTAATCGGCCTAGAAACGCGAACATACAAAGAGCAAGTCAAACGAGACTTGATTAGATGAGTGAAAGACAGTCAAGTTTTGCATCTAATACTGCGGCCCAAATGTGTCTCTGTTTGTCCTCGTTAACAGTCCAATACACTCGGCTCTCGTACTCTATCTAACGTCGCGGCGCTTGCTGGTGCTTCGGGGTCAAAAGTGTCATCTTCTCCCTCCTCGCCAGCGCACGCCTTCATCCATTGATCTTCTGCTTTGGTTTAAGGCCGATCGCTTGTGTCCATTGTAGTTGTCCACCCGATCGGCCTGTTATCTAATTGCACGCAAGCACAGGAGATATTAACTGCTCAGTCGTCAGCAAACTCCCAGATACAAGTTGCAAGTGTGTCGGAAGTCTTGATGCACCACGCAACGCTCTCCAGCATTTGTTCTTGCTGATGCCAATGCACCAATGCAAAGAAAAACCCCTTCGATACATCGCACAGCGCACCAATTTCTTCACGCCACAGAAGGTGAAGCGAAGTGCAAATTCTTACGTTCCGTCGTCGTCTTCTCCATCGAAGTACAGGAACTCGGACGATGTGTTGAACGCGACGCCAGAGTCCATGAACGTCGCGATCGCAGCTCCCAGCGGCCGGCCCACCTGTTCACCCAATCACCCACAAATTAGCAATGCATTCCAAGCTGATGAAGCATTGCAAGACGACGTACGGCGCTGCCGAAGCGGCTCTTGGTGGTCTGCACCATCTTCTCGATGGTGGCGGAGTTGCGCTTGCCCGCGGACGAGCGCGCCATTGCCCTGGCGACTGCGCGCGTCATCTTGAGCCGCTGACCGATGCGGTAGTACGTCATGGCGGCCTCCTTCGCTGTCTCGACGGCAGTACTGTAGCTGCTGGGGCTGATGCGCGCGATGGAGACACCAACGAATTGGTGGCCGCACGCGCGTACTGTACCGTGGAAATGGTACATCCGTGCTGACATGGTTGGGGTGGCGTACGTAATGAAGCTATGTTCTGGATAAGTACGGTTCAGATGTAGCCAAGTTGAATCTTCAACTTTGTTCACACGGCAAAAATCAAATGAGATGACGACGTGGCAAATGGCTCCGTGTATTGACATCGCTTGCCTTAGGTTAGTTGTTGTGTGTGCGCTTGGATGAGCGCTGTATGGTCTCCGTGCTGAGCTTCTCGATGTGTTAGCTCTCAGCGTCGTGAACGTATAAATATGGCTCTCCGCGTCCTGAACTGTAGCGTAGAGTTGAGTTGTGACTTCTCTTCACGGTTTATGTGTTGGCGAGGCGTTGGCAGCAGGCACGAACCACCCCCAGACAGGGTCGTTGCAATTCTCTCCAGGTGGACATTCACCCTCATGCAAACAGGACCAGACCTGCTCCGCGCCATGCTCCTGGAGCTGCAGTTCCTGAAGCCACACACACAAGCACACAAGACATTGTTAGCATTGCTCAAATAAAGTTACAACGACTCCAGCCTGGATGCACCTCGTGGTAGGCCTTGTCGAAGACCGAGCTGGCCCGAGAACGAAGTCCACCAGAGCTTGCAAGTGACGACGCCGTGCTGGCGGAGCTGGCAGCGCTGTGTCGTCGGTCCCTCTTGGTCGCGTCAATCTTCAGCAATCCGAGGTGCAATGCCGTCACAGACCGTGCAATCTCCTCTGGGCTTGCTCGAATAGCTGCATTGTCGTGGTGGTCGACGTTCTCGTCATTCTCGTCGTCGCTCTCGTCGCTGTCCTCTCCGTACTCGTAGTACTTGGCCACCGAGTAGCTGGTGAGTCCAACGACGACTCCCGCAGCGATCGCCGGGTTCTCGCGCAGCCATCGAACGCCGTCGAGCACCTCAGCAGGCGTCGGAAGGTATGCTGGCGCTCCTATTTTAGTGAGGAGCTTCTCCATATCAGACCTGTTGCTGTTGTTGTTGTTGCTCACGCTCCTTGCCCCCGCTTGCCTCGGAGCCGTTGAATTCAGTTGTGTCTTGTGTGAGCTGCCCGGTCAGCCGCCCAGCTGGCACACGCAGTCGAGGTGCGCTGTTGACGCGCCGACCGCGTGAAGCACTTCGGTGTGAGGAGAGATAGATGGTAACGGCAATGTCCCGGCGATCCGAGTGCTGCTTCGACTGTTTCAGACCATTTTTTTCACGGCTAAATCGATCACCACGATGTCAGCAGCATTGGACGCTATCTACGGCGCGCAGCCACGCGCCCACCAAGCCGTTAAACATCAACCATCAGGAGCTGCGAAGCAAGGGCTACCCCTGCCTGCCAGGCAGGCAGGGGTAGCCAAGCAGTGCCTGCTGCTTTGAACCCCCGAACTCCGCCTTGCTGTCATTGAAGTGGCTTGTGTCAAGTCCGCCGCGTGCTTTTGTGCTTGAAGCAACGACGGGCACCATGCAGACTTCGCCCTGTTTGCAGGGTGCCGCCGAATACCCCCCCCCCCTATTTGGGCACACCCCTCCCTCTGCGAACCTGTCGCAGTCGCCCGTCGTGGCGAGTCCGGCATGGCACGCGGCGCATCCTCCGTCTCCTCGCGCGCGGCGCGCAATGGTCCAACTCGAGCGGTGACAAGCGATCATCAGCGCTACTCCAGCAACTCCGCAATCCGATGATCGCGAAAAGTGCAACTTGACCATGGAGTGTGGACCACCCACGTTGAAGTTGTCAGCCAATCACGGGCTCCGATGGCACTTCGCCCTCGCCGTCTGACTCCGAGGAGCGCTTCAACCTTCGCCGTGCTTCAGAGTCCGTCGTGCAGCTCAGAGCAGTTCGAGCGCGAGCGCATGCAGCGAGGTTACAGCAGAGTGAAGCCAACGTCTTTGGATGTCCGTCACCCGCTTGGATTCATCTCGTGTCTTTCGTGTCTTTGTTGTACGACTGATGACTCGAAAGGATCCAATATCATACATCGTCTGCATGAACTGCTCGTCTCAAAGCTCAAAACGGGTGCGGAGAGGTGTGTGTCGCTGGTATTTTCCTTTGAAGCGATGGAACTGTATCATGCTAGCGGATCAGCAGCTTGTCCGTCACTGATTGCTCAGAGCGGCGGTTCAAAGTTTGAAGCTAGGATCATTGACGATTGACTAGATCCACGCCTGTTAGCTGCAAGCCAGGCGAGTTGAAAGCGATTTCGGTGCGCCACGAACTTGTGTTGGCTGTATTGATTTTGACTTGTACGAGAAGGTGCGTTTTCACGTTGACAAATCGCATTCCATCAAAAAGCCGCGCAGTTTCCTTTTATTTCCTCGTGGCTCCAAAGAACAACTTGTCGATGAAGTGGTGGTTCCAGTTGGTGAGTGAAGACGGAGAAGCGTTGTCTCTGACAGACTACGTGGGGAATTTAGCTGCTGAAGCGGACGTGGTGGCGCTCCGAAATGCGGTCAAGGCGCAGTATAACGACGGTCTGCTCGAAGAAATTGACAGTGCCCAGCTGAAGGTTTACGAGAACCGAGCAGCCTATGAAGACAAGACGAGGCGGACGTTCCTTCGATCGTCGAGGTTAGTGGCTGGGCTTGGAGTGTGCGAGACCCAAGCGATGATCGTGGAAGTGGCGCCGCTGCGATCGTTCAAGCGCCAGAGAAGTTGTGGCAAAGGGCAACGACGCTGGATCCAACTGCATCTGTGTTACCCTTAAGCGGTGTCAATGATCGAGTCTGGAAGCTTGATCGCACAGCTATCGCTGGTTTTGGCATTCCTGTTCCCGGTGACATGCTGCTACTGTATTGCCGCGATGACGCTACCAAACTGGTTGAGTTTTTGAGAGACGACGTTGTGCGAGATGGACGTACCGGAGACGTGTCGGGTCCAACGGGGTCGGGAAAGTCTGCAGCTTCTGTCGCGTTTGCTTTGGCACTTGCTCACACTAGCGCATGGGTAGTCACTTGGATTCAACTCTTTCGTGACGAACCTCCGATTTGTGTTCGCTTGGAAGGCAACTCCAAGAAAACCACCGAGTTGATTGTGCCTTATCTAGAAGACTTGAGCACGATTTTGAGCGAGGTGGACGGTTCAAAGCAGCACACCGCGTTTCTTGACGGAGTCGTGGGGGATGGCAACAGGAACGAAGTGATGGTTTGCACCGGCTGGCTCAGGCGGAAGTGGCATTCTCGACGACTTGTGGTGATATCCTCGCCGCCTCGCACCATAAAGAACTTGGATGATACTACCAACCTCAAGGTCGAAGAGTTCAGGATGTCCTCGTGGACGCTGGATGAATACCGCGAAGCAATCGTGGACGAGGAGCTCTTCCTGACGGTAGAGCCCCAGCTTGACGCATCCGATAAGCCCAAGCCTGCAGATTCCGCCTCCATGGAAGTTTGGCGCCGGTCGCTCGTGGACTCAAAATACTATTTTGCTGGTGGAAGCGCGCGGTACATGTTCGGCTATCCAACATCAAAGGTTGTGTCGTGGATGAATGACATTATCAAAGACGTCGCCGACGGACGGTGCTCGATCGAGCGATACAATGAGCTTCTCGGCAGAGATCGGAGCTCTGGCTGGCAAACATTAATTAGTCGATACGCTGGCTCGGCCGTGGCGATGTTTGGTGGACCTGCTCTCGTTAAAAGACACGGAAATATGCTGAGATGTGATGCGGCAAGTAGATGGAAGCAAGAAATGCATTTCCTTGCGCGCATCAACAAGGGAGGGGTCTATCTCTATTCCAACGTTTTCTGGCCGGAAGACCGATTTCAAGTCCTTGACTCCAAAAGTGTATCTGCGCTACCAGTGCTCGGGTGGTTTAAGCCATTGAAACACGATCGCGGAGGCTACGACGCCGTCTGTATCAACAAGAGGCGAGGCCTTGTTCGCTTTGTCCAGTTGGCGCAGGCACACGATCACAAGTTGGACATTGGCTGCTTCAGCGCGCTGCTCTGCTTTCTTCGAGACGCTGCGTCTTTCAAGGTCCAGAATGTGGAGATTTTCCTCGTCGTCCAGAAGGAGATGCTGTCGATGTTCACGTTCTCCGAAGTTACCGGCCAAGGGCTTTTGAAGGAGTTCGGGTGGGCTGAGGGCGAGGAAGTCGACAGAGCGCGACTCGTTAGCATGCCACTGGTGAAGCACTGGGACGACTTTGACTGGTAACTTACCAGTCCTCTAGTGCCCGTAATGGCACTCTGTCATTGTATCAAGCTTTCGTCGCTCTGTGGTGGACGTTGCGTCCACTTCAACATGTCCTGTTCAACGGCTTTTGCGCCGTGACGTGATTGGCTAACCGTCTCAAATACCCCTACCCTTCCCGAACCGGTCCGATGAACCGCGGACCGCGTCGGCCTCCCCTGCGTTTTTTCCTCGCCTTTGAGTGGCCGATAGTGCAGGTGTCCTTTGACTTGGAGTTTGTATACTGACACTTGGTTGGTCCGAAACCTCTGCGGCGGCCGTCAGTGGGCATTCATTTTGCGAGAGGAAAGGTGCGTTGGGCTCTGTCGCTACATGTCGCCGCGCGCGTCCGCCTCCTATGCGCGCGCTCTTCCAGCTCGCGCGCGTAGTGCGCCTGCGCCCGCTCTGTGCGTCCGCGCCGTCGGCGCGCATGAACTCACTCTACTGGCGGAGAAACAGCTCTCGATGGAGATGACAGGCTTTTAGCAGGCGCTTATTAGGGGCGGAGGGCAGCGCGAGCGACGACGAATTACGCGACGAATTCGCAGGGAACAGGAAAAAGAAGCTGACAGCGTCTCTTATTGCAGGGAATCATGCAGATCTTTGTGAAGACCCTGACGGGCAAGACCATCACGCTGGACGTGGAGCCGTCCGACAGCATTGACAATGTCAAGCAGAAAATCCAGGACAAGGAGGGCATCCCGCCTGACCAGCAGCGCCTGATCTTCGCCGGCAAGCAGCTCGAGGACGGCCGCACGCTCTCGGACTACAACATCCAGAAGGGTGCGTCTCCATACCCCCAATATTCACCGAGTTACGGCAATTCGGAGGCTAATTCGTTGGTATTGTATTATTACAGAGTCGACGCTCCACCTGGTGCTGCGCCTGCGTGGTGGTGCCATCGAGCCCACGCTCGCCGCCCTGGCCAAGAAGACGAACTGCGAGAAGCAGATCTGCCGCATCTGCTACGCGCGTCTCCCGCCCCGTGCCACCAACTGCCGCAAGAAGAAATGCGGCCACAGCAACCAGCTGCGCATCAAGAAGAAGCTCAAGTAAGCGCTCGATCTTCTCTGCAGACTTGGCTTGGCTCTTTCTGTCTCGCTCGTTCTCGCGGTCGGGAAGTGGAACCCATTTCACAAGGAGCGCACGGCGACGGTGCTGCGTTGGATCGTCGGATAAGCTGCGGTTGGCGACAACGGATTATATTTGCTGAGCTCTATTTGGCGCAGTAAAGGATGCGTTGCAGGCGTGCAGCTGAGGATTCAATACACACGACTGTCGTTGCGTTCGGCCCCTCTCCAAATAGTGTTTTTTTCTTTCAGTGTTGTGCGGTTCTTTTGGTCCGAGTGTGTGGGGACGAGAGAGTAAGAGCTAGTCGTCAGCAGCGCAACTATAGTTTCATCTTGCGATAGAATCCCAACGAGAATCGTTGTCGTTCCAATAGGCTGCATTAATTAAGTTCTCAACTTAGCCTGAGCTGACTGTGCCACCGCTCGCATCTTCGACGGCAAGTCGAGTTCTACCCCTCGCGCATTTGTCCGTTGGATTGCTGCCAGTAAATGTGCATGCACATGACCTTGGTGAGGGCATGGCGAATAGCTAACACGAGGTATTAATACCAACTGTGCCTCGGCATTTCCACTACACGTTGAGCTCCGACGAGGAAGGCGATTCATACTAAGTATGAACAATAACGTGGTCGCTTTCAGCTGCAAACTCGTCGCCATCGCATGCGTCGTAGCTTGGAGGATTGACAAGTTTTTCCTAACACTAGAATATGTTCCGATTCACAGTGTCAATAGCTGGCAAAGCTGGTATAAAGAAAGAAAAATAATCGTGCCACCAAAGTAGTAGTAGGCGCATTCGGTTTTCATGCTGAATTCATTGCGAGCAGATACACGCAAGACGCATTTGACACCTGCTGGTTCTCTTTCTTCTTATGTGGTTTTAGCCCACGCCTCCATACTGGGGAACTTCTTGGCTGCTTGAATGACTCGGTCCAGAGGTTCGTTTGCGAAGTAGTTCTTCACCATCGACAACAACGAAGCGGTCTCGCTGGGGTTCTTCCGGAGATACATACCCATGTACGAGACCCACGTTTGCATGAGAGGAGTGGTGGTAAAGCCCGGCGCGTAATATGGCCATAGTAGTTTGAGCACGTCCTCAGCAGATTTCTTGCTGCTCCACCACATCTCGAGTTGCGCAGTCTCTAATTTGGTGGCGAGGCTTCGCGTGGACGCTTCAGTCTTTGCTACTTGAATCATCCATGCCACGTCCGAGTCAACGAATTTCCGCGTTAACGCCTCGATCATTGTCGTCTTCTGATCAGGATACTTGGCGTTGAAATCGTCCAAGTACTTGGCCCAAGTCTGGAACCGCGGCTTCTCCAGAAGAGTTTTGTTGCGCGATCTCTTGTAGAATACCGCATAGCCAAATCCGAGCTCGTTCAACAAGTCATCCGGAGTTTTCCCACTATTTAGCCAGAAAGCTTTCAGATCCTCCTGTATCTTGATGGCGACGCCTTCGCTTTTTGACACTCTCTTGGCTGCCTCGGCTTCTTTGAACAGACGACCACCGTTGATGTAGTTCGTAAGAGACGCTGCCATCGACGCGGGATGCGTAGGGTTCGCTGCGTTGAAGTCGTCCACATACTTTACCCAAGTGGCGAGCTCGGCGTCTTCCAGATATTTGTACGGTAGCACATTTAGCTTCATAATATGAAACACCTCGTCGGGCTTTGTCGCAGCCGCCAACCAGTGCTGCAATTGCTCGCTTTGTAGTCTCGTAGCCAGTGCCTTGATTTCCGCATCGGAAGATTGTTTGGCGACTTTAATCATGCCAAACAGTTTAGCGTCGCCGTAGTGCTTGGTCAGTGTCGAGATCGCGGGTGTCCCCTTCCCAGGAGTTCTGGCATTCAACGCATCGCCGTAGCTGAGCCACTTCGAGAGTCGGGGGCTATGGAACAACCCCTCTTTAACCGGGATCAGACCCATGCCGACGAAAGCACTATCCGCAGATTTCCCCTTGTTAAGCCATTCCTTGAGCTTCCCGGGGCTTATGTTGGAGGATGTGGTCGCGGCCTTGAGCTTTTCGAGCTTCGGAACGGATTGCAGTAGGTTCCCTCCCCCTCTCTCGTCGTTGTCGCCGTCGACGACATCTCGTAAGAACCTCTTCGTGTCGATGCCAGGGTCGCTCGCAGTACGGACGCCATTGACCCAGTTGGAAAAGTCGGACACGAGTACTGTGGACCTCGCCAGAGGCGCCGTAGTGTCGATACGCGTGGCGAGGGCGAAGAGAAGCAAGCCCAGGAGGACGTGGAGGCCCATGAAGAGACGACTGAAGCGGAAGATGGAAAAACAAGAATGTACTGTAGCCTCCTACGCACAACGTCTACTGCCGTATTTGTATTGCCTACGGCGCTGCTGTCTGCAGGAACAGTGTCAGAGGTAAGCTTACAGTACAGTACAATGCATTGGAGTTGCAAGGGACTGGTACTCATCTCATTACTGTATTACGCGTGATGTGACTGGGAAGATCCGCTCCATTTCCCGCAACCAAAGGAAATCAAGCAACCACAATACACTGCATGTATTCTACGATTCATCGATTATGCCCTACCGGCACATTGCAACGGCAGTTCTCTTCGGTCCCCGTTGGTTCGAGACTGTTACAAGCCTTCATCTCCCATGGATACCGAGCAAAACTTCGTACAAAACGCAAATACAGTAGTACCGAATACCTCACCAACAACTGCGCTCGCCGACTGTACCCAGCCGAGAAGTTAGAGGAGCGAGCGTACCATCACCAGAGCCACCATGGGCTCTGCATCGCAAGCGTACTTACTCATGGTAACGGTTCTTTCTGGCTAACCAATAATCCACCTCGAATCTAGGCCATTTCTGATAACTTCGCTTTGAGCTAGATCGTGCCATAAATTCATCGGAGGTTGACACACCGTCAGCCGGTTCCTCATATACACCTTAGCTACCCATTATTTGTAATCGAGCTCTCACTGCAAACTTGTCCGTGCTGGTGTTCTGCTTCGCCGCATCGAGTACCTGTTTTTGAACCATGCAACCGTAGTAATCTTTCAGAGCTTCGATCATCGAGGGTTTCTTCATATTGACTGTTATGACCACGTAGGTACGTGGACCACGTCTTGAACTCCACACTCGCAAGAAGAACGTTTCCCCCAGCCTCGTGAGCCATAGGAAGCGGAACACGTGCTGGGAGTCCTCCTTCGCCAGCCCGCAGTTAAATAAATTCCCTATCCGCCAGTTTCGCGGTTTACTCTGTGCTCGGATTGTGCATCCTCATCTTGATCGAAGCAAGACCTTCGGGAGGTAGAGGGCATCGTTGAGCTTGACCTGGCGTCACTGGAGCGTGGATGGAAGCAAGCCTTGTTCAAGTATTTTAGCTCCTGAACGAAGAAAAACTGACGAAAGGGTCAACTAAGGCGTTCAGGGGCCATTTCGATTCGACGACGCTATGGGAAATATTTCATAGCCGCATTGAATTAGAGTTGGACTGCTAGGTAGAAAAAATGTTTCGTCAATTATCGTTCATTTCTCAAGAAAATTATTTTGGTACGCGCATCAACAAACATTTTATCCGTCTATTTTGCTGACTAATGCACTTTTGAGGTCTGTCACCAGCATCTTCAGCTCCTTGGTGCTTGTTAGATTCTCCGTCACCGCAGTAAAACACCTCAGCAAATCCGAGTCGACGAGTTTAGCCTCCAGGGCATCGAGCATCTTCGTTTTATCGTTCGGATACCGCTCGTTGAACTGCTTCAGGTACATCGCCCACGACTCGAAATCATATTTAACAGTGGATTTTCCTCCATGAATAGGGCCTTCAGCGAACCGAGCACGTCCTTCGGAGGGTGCTTCTCATCCAGCCCGTATCTTCTCCGCGATTTTCCTGGTGCTTGGGTTTTTCAACTCCGTCGCGACGATCCGCTCAATTTCGTGCCACGGATAGTAGCGGTGGAATGTCTCGAACCAGGAGACTTGGTACCCCGGGTTCTTCGTCTTGAAGTCCTTGACGTACTTCATCCACTTCGTGAATGAAGAGTCAGCGAGGACGTTATCCATCGCGTTATTAAGAGCAAGCAGCTTGAAGACTTTCTCGGGAGATTTGTTGTTTGCCAGATAGCCCCGGAGCTTCTCCGTCTGGATGGCAGTTGCGGCGTTCTCCATACTGGGGAACTTCTTGGCTTGCTGGAGGACTTGGTTGAGTGGTCTGTCACTGAAGTGAGACTGCAACGACGACAACAACGACGTCACCTCGTCCGGATTCTTCTTGAGAACGATATTCATGTACAAGACCCGATAGGGTGGTCGTAGAACTCAGCGACTTGACGTGGGTGCTCAATCTGTAGCAGGTTGTGCACGTCGTCGACAGATTTGTCGCCCTTCGACCACATTTCCAGCTGCGCCGACTCGAGCTCGCGTCGAGTCTTGCGTCTGAGCTTTATTCAGCATCTTCGCAACTCGACCGTGACCAAATACCCGCGTCATCGTCTCGATCATCGTCATCTTGTCATCCAGGTACTTTAAGCTGTATGCGCCCGCGTACTTGGCCCACTGCTTAAACAATGGCAGCTCCAGAGCCGTCTTCTTATGCATGTCCTTCGTGTAGATAAGCGCAGAGGTCTTGTGGAATTCGATCAGTTCCAGAACATCATCCGGACTTTTCCGATTGTTCAGCCAGATCTGTTCCAAATCACCCTGAATCTTGGCAGAGATACTTTTGGTATTTCCACGCCCTTGGCCTTCTCGGTGTTCACGAATAAAGCGCCAGCATTAAAGTTTTTCGTGAGCATCGGGGACATCTTCGCTGGGACATCCGGCGGCAATGGTTTCGCGTTGAAGTCGTCCACCACAGGGCGAACTCCGAGTCTTTCTGGAAACTGTAGCCTGACTGCCCAAGCTTCATGAAGTGGAAGACGTCGTCGGGCTTCTGCGCAGCAGCTAACCAGTCCTGAAATAGGTCCTTCTGTAGCCTCGTGGCGAGACGCGTTGCGAGAGTCGGTGGTTAAGTCCGCCGACTTGGCGCTGTTATCTAGTTCGTGGGCTATGGTATTTGCATTCTCTAACCAGGCAAATGAGCCCATACTTTGATTGTTATTTCTTAAGAACATCGTATATACCGTGCTAAGTCGTTTCAACATTTTGTATACATGAAGTCCACACAATGTTTTAGGTTGCGACTGGGCTAAGTAGTACGTGCTCTGCTTCAAAATGCCAGTTTTTATTTTGATTAGACGTGACTATCAGCTTATTATATGCCAATTCCGTCCCCTGTAATTAGCATACTGGTATGTACGCCCCATACCTTTAATAATATCATATTATGACATGTGATCTACACACAATACCAGCCTCAGTTCAATTAAAACATCTACTAACTTATCTCCAGGACAGAGATATGTAGTGGCCTCGGTTGCTATAATGTGTTTATCCCCAAAATACTATAGTAAAAATGTGCTGGGTGTGCTGTAAATACTTTATCCACCTTCACCTTACCTTACCTTGCTTTGCATGTACTCGCACTGCTGTCACTTACAGCGTTGCTGATATCACCTTCTACGTGCTCCTGCGTGCTGCTATCGCTTAAATGTTGAGGCAGCGAAGAGCGTCGAGATAACCGAAGGCATCGCCATTAAGTTACAGGATGATCTGGCGAAGTTCTGGCTAGATGGTGGGAAAACCCCAGAAGGTGTTCTGAAAGAAATCAGATTGAACAAGAAACCTCTGACCTATATGCTTGGGAATCCCCAGCGAACGATGTTGGAGACGCCGCTGTTCAAAAGTTGGGTCAGGTACTGGAGGTATTCATAACAAAGTATCCTCAACAGAAAACGACGATGATCGAGTTGCTAACGCGGACATTCGCGTGGCGAAGATGCTTTACCGGGCTAAGACGCGAGCTGAAAAATTGGCGATTACTTTGGAGTCAGCGCTGCTAAAATGGTGATCAACCAGCGGGAAAATCCGTACGACGTGGTCCACATCCTAAGCCCGCCGACAGGACAAAGTTATGACTATTCGAGCGGGTTGGTAGCGAACATGGACATATATTTCAAGATGAACCCCAGCGAGGTGAGTGCGTTCCTTTCCAAGTTGGATACTCGCTTCTGGGGGCCTTTTGCGAAC
Source organism: Phytophthora vignae f. sp. vignae (assembly GCA_016169955.1). Classification (NCBI taxonomy): domain Eukaryota; phylum Oomycota; class Peronosporomycetes; order Peronosporales; family Peronosporaceae; genus Phytophthora; species Phytophthora vignae. The sequence goes on along the minus strand of JABJUM010000088.1, from coordinate 113,742 downwards.
CGAGTCCTCTTACACGCCGCGAAGTTCCCAAGATCGCTGTCGGCATCCAGATGAAGAAGCTTGAGGGTTATCTGGCGAAAAACGAATCCCCTAAGAAAATATTTTCGCTGCTCGCTCTTGGCAACGCGGGGGATGAAATTCTCGGAGATCGTGGCTTCCAGATGTGGCTGCAGTACGTCAAGGTTTTCAACAAAAAGAACCCGCAACACTCAGAGTCCCAATGGGTCGAGTACCTGGACGACTTCAACCGTCTGTATCCCGAGAAAAAAAACGATCATTATCGACGGCCTTTGGGCGATCTACAACGACAGGAAGGTACTGCCGATACTCGACGCGGGGAAGAAGGACCCTAGTACGGAGAAATTGGCGGCAAGCTTGCAGAGCGCGCTTGTCAATCAATATTAATAGGCGGCTGCAAAGGAGGATCTGAAGGAATTTCAGTATGTGTATGCAAATCTTTGGAAATGTTCGAGCGGCGTATACTATTCTAAGGCTCAAAAATATTTTGCGGTTCGAAAGTAACCCAACCAGGCATCGGTATATTTTCCCATTCGCAAACGCCTGTACTTGATCTTTTTCGGGTCTCCACCGTCGCGTTAGATTTGCAAGAGATTAAAATCCTTAGCACCAGGAGCGGTTGTTTGGACGGACCGTTGTCTCAATACTTGCATGCCTAGATCATGGTTGCCGCAAAGGTCACCGGCACTTTGAGGTTGGAGAACGAGGGCGTCTGTACTCGGGGAGCACTGGAAGATGAAGCGCCGACTCTCTTCCCTTTGATCCTCTCTGGCAACAGTGTCTGGGATTCAGTTCGCACAAATGAATCTCCATCTTTTTGATATTGCCAACGTCTACTTCGAAGTATTCAGAATATGGTGTTTGGTCAGCCTACCCTTCCACGGCAATCCATACTACACGTACTGGTATCTTTGTTGGTGCTGCTCGTTCTTCAGCACTCCAGCGGTGTCTCGGATGAACAATACTGCCGTACTGTAGGTGCAGTTGAGTCACACTCGAGCGCCGCTCGCCTTTAGTAGTGCCTTATATGCTCTCACAATCGAAAAGCTCTCGTCGAGGGGGCCGTTTTTTAAATTCATGAGCTCGATCACGTTTCCAGAGGTCTTCTTGTCCAGCTTCCACTGGTTTAGTAGGGCGGCTACCAAGTAGTCTTCTCCAATCCCTTCTGCTCTTTCGCCTTCAGCAGCATTTTCGCCACATCACCGTCATTTTTATAGGTATCTCGCAACGTCGACAGCATCGTCGCGCGCTTAGTTGGGTCCTCTTTGTTGTGAGCTTCTCGACGTAGCGCCTCAACTTGTCGAATTTCCCCTCGGTAAGCATATCGTCCACGTTGCTCGGAAGCTTAAAGTGTGCAATGGAGTCGTCTGCCGACTTGACCTTCATCACGAGCTTGTCGTCCACGTTGGTCTTGAACAGCTGCGTGAGCCACGTGGTGAACGCTCTCTCTTCGTTATCGGCCGTCATCTTGTCCTCGAGGCGCAAACCCCGCCTGATAGCCACGTCGTTGTGAGTCTCCTCGTGGTCACCAACAGCGGCTGAGCACGATAACTTGGCGGTCACATCCACTTTAGTGTTGAGATGAGTACCAATCACTTGCAACTTCTACATATGTTTGTACCGTATAATACACCCGTGCACACCATACTAATACAAATATAATAGACGAGCGGAACTCCCGCTCGTCTATTTCAGCCGAACGGTGCATCTCTGCCTCCTAGTGCTCTTGCTTATATCTCCGTCTTCATCGCATGTACCGACGCAACTTCACCAATGACAAGCTCCGCTGTATTGAGTATGGATCTCCCCAAACCGACTGGTGGCCGCACTGCGAGCGGAACTGCCATCTCAGCGGAGAGATTCCTAAGAACTGGTAGCGATATCGACGACACTCTCGACGACGGCGACGAGAAAGGCGGGCTATCCATTCCTGTGTTCGAAAGGGTCAAGACTCTGTTCGCGTCTCCGGAGAAAATTCCCCAGAAGCTTGGGCAGTGGCTCACCAACGGAAAACCGGCGAAGAATGTCTTGGTCCACATGGGTCTCGACAAGGCCAAGGGCGTGCTGTTATCCTCCACAAACTCGAAGAACCTCGATCGGTGGCTCAAGTACGTGGGCGATTTAAGCGCCAAGAACCCTGCGAAAAAGAGAGCGTCCGCGATCTCGATACTGTCTACCCACTACGGCGACGCGGCCCTGTACGAAATAACCAATGGTAGTGGGTGACTTGATAAAATTAAACGTATGCAGACTTATTATTATTGATAATAAGTCTAGGGTTTATTATTAATAATAAGTCTGCATACGTTTAACTCTGCGGGACTCAGAAGTCCAGACCTCAAAATGCCGGTTTTCGGGGGTAGGTCGAAAAGATCGATATTTAAATCGAAGTTTCACCATAAGGGGATGTTTCATTCGGGGGCAGGTTAGATAGGGCAACTTTGCACTGTGTAGAGGGGGTCAAACTGCAACAAAATATCACCACTCGATTTTTTTAGATTCGCTCAACATGAAGACATGCAAGGCTGCAGTTTGCTGCTCGAGCCGTCAGGCACGCGCAGCAAACTGCAGCCGATAAGCGCCTCTAGGACAGCAGTGCTGGCTAGAGGACACAATGTAGGGACGTAGGAACATAAGCGGCCCGCCATGCGCTAGGGATCCCGAAAATACAATGTATATTGAGTTTTGTTGTTTAGCTGAAATACGTAATTTTTGACATTTACCAACATCAAAAAATAAATTATTTTACTTGATATTTGGGAGTTTTACGACATACCTCGATACTTAAAGCAAGTGTTTGGGCACCAAGCAAAAATAAATATTGGTGTTTCTTCCGGGAAATCACAAAATAAGCTATTGCCGCAAAATATAAATATATTGAATTGAATATTTCTTTATCGGGATAGGCGCAACACACCGCGGATACAGGTACAGTAGATGACATGCTCCATCAGTTGCAGTGCTGCTTGGCAGCAGGCCATGGCGCCATGCAGCACGGCAGTACACACACGGGAGCTTGCGCTAGCTCCAGGCTGGGATGCACGACCTGGGTTTACAGTAGTTATAATGGGTTTGACAAAAAAGGAGCCATTTTGGAGACAGGCAGAGTCTTCGCCGACTGTACTTGTGAGAGTTTTTGACCTGAGTCAATAATCAGTTGGACCACAGGCAAAAGTAATCAGTTGACACACTGAAGTTCAAAACGTGCAACGATGTACTGTACCGTACGTATGCATTCATTATGACAGTTGAGGTTTTTATGTGGTGCACAAACCTTCGGGAAACCCGCGGTGATTGGACAAATCCTGTTAAAGCGTGTTAATTAACACCATATCGAAATAACACGGAGTAAAACCTCGTTTTGCTGCAGCGTCTATCAGCGCTTTTTACGCCACGAAAACGTGCCCAACTGCTCCTAAGTATTCAAAAAGGCCACCTTGCAAATCCGGTGTAATATCGCAAAATATTGATAAAACTGCGCAAAAAACCTAGGGGCACCCTAAAGGGACGAATTTGAAGGCGAATTATGAAGTAGAAGCACAGGCGTTTCGGCTCATTAAAAAAGCGGCGCGTACGCGCTGAAGTAAGGGCTTTTACATACTACCTTCAGATTACTAGATGTTGTTTCGTTCACGATATTTTTGCGAAAAACCGAAAGTGTCATTTTGAAGTGGGCCGGAGAAGTATTTCCCACTGGTGAAAGCCATGGGATTACCTGGCCAATAAATACAGACACCGACTTACAATGCCGGCGAAGAATTAAATAATACAAGTAAACGTAAGTAGATCCCGGGGGCTACTTATAAGTAGATCAGACCACCAGCACACAGCGAGCAAAGCGAGCCCACGCCTGCAGTTTGTCAGCCCGTATGCGAAGCACGCGGATGCAAACCTAGGACCCAGCATTGCCCTTTTAGCAAGCGGAGGTGACGCGTGCGAGCCGCAGCGGGTTTGTTTGGTGTTGCGCCATATAAGCTTCTTCGTTGTATACCATAGTGAAGATAAGTTAGAAGCCAAATGATCTGTTTTCTAGATGCTGATTGGATAATACAAAGGGCGACTCAGGGCCATTCATAGGAAAGAAGCCAGCGCTTGCTGGCAGCAATATGATAAGCCGAGGGATGTGAAGGAAGCAGGTTTTCATTGCCATCACTTCCGAAACTGACGGCAACAAAACAACCTACCTACATTGCGTGTACGCAACATTTCAAGTACGATGACGGCTACAGACACGAAGATTGGCGGCGGCCTGGAGAAGTTCAACGGCAAGTCGTACACCATGTGGAAGGACAAGTTCCTGACACACGTCAACTCGTTGGACCATGAGTACCAGACGAAGCTGCTTGAGAAGAGGCAGCCTGAAGCGAAGGTGCTCATGGCCGACTTCCTGCGGAGCAATCCGGAGAAGCCAGCAGCGCCGACCACCGAAATCTCCGAGCAAAAGGCGCTCGAGATGAGGTGGGACGTGGCGCACTGGAAGAGAGGAAGGGGTGACCTGCAGAACCTGCTCAATCAGGTTCTGCCGAATTTCTTTCTGTCGACGCTGCCGGACGTGGTGTCCTCCATGGACCCATGTGAGGTGATCCGGCTCCTCGAAAAAGATTTCGGCCAAGGTGACGCGGCTGGTCTGATTGAGTTGACAAGGTCTCTGACTAAGTTGACACGCAGCCCCTGGCGCGACTTAAGAACCCTGTTCGCGCAACTTAAGAATGCAAGGAATGAGATCAACAGGAAGACTCGGAAGCTATTTAACCAAGACATGGTGTCCGAGTCCTGGCTTTGCGTCGAAGTCCTATCGCAACTGCCAAGTGAGTACTGGGCGTCCTCCATCTCGATGACCAAGGAGGACTTCACGGTGGACAAGGTGGAAGGGGCGTTGCGCCGCATCTTCGGCGACAAGTCAAAGAAGGACGTGGGCCTTATGGACAAGACTCAGGTGACCCACATCAACAACGTCCGAGCCAAGGTGGTTGGACAGAAAAGGAAGCCCGCCAGTACCGAGGGCGACAGAAGTTGCTTCTATTGCTTCGAAGCGGGACACTTCAAGTCGGACTGCCCCACGAAAGCGGCCGACCGGGACCCGAACCGCCAAGGGGGACCTCTTTTCCGGACGGACATAAAGACGGCCCCGGGCGCTAAGAAGGCGAAGAAGGCAGCGATCACACTCTCAAGGCAGTGGTGGCTGAAGGACAAAAGAAGCTCGGCAAGGACACCAAGACGACGCTTGAGAAGAGCCAGGAGGACCAATTGATGGACGACATCAACAGCCTGGACCCCGAAAGGCAGGACGAAGGCAAGTCGGCTGAGACGCCGCCACCGAAGGACATGGACGAATTCGAGGCCATGGTACGTAAATTTCATTCGCCATATTTAAGTTATTTGCGGAACCTAAAATTGACGGATGATATGTGGGTCGTTGACACTGGTGCAGGCCGAGGAATAACTTCCGACCGAAGCTGGTTCACGGGAAGCCTGCAGCCCGACCAAAGTCACGTCTTCACTTACGGTAATGGCACCGTTTCGCATAGTGCACTTAAGGGATCAATAGAGCTGAATGTTTTGAATCCTGAAGGATATTTGAGTGCGTTAAAGTTAACGGAAATTTCATATGACCGGAAATGTGACAGTAATTTACTAAGCGCATACTATTTGGCTAAGCAAGGTTACCGGCACATCCAGTCAAAATCTGGAGATTTCCTCTTTTTCGTAGGAAAGAACTTTAAGCTACTGTTTGCAGCAGTAGCTATAGGTGAAGTGTATTACTTACCGAATGTTAAACCCGTGCGGACGAGCGTCTTTAGTGTCCAAAGCCACAAATATGGCAATATCCTTAAAGAATGGCACTTGAGACTCGGACATGTTGGGAAAGAGCGATTAATTCGAACGCTAAGTAATGAGAAAATTGCAGTGCTGCCAAAAATACCTTACGCTGAACTGAAGAAGGTTCATTTCTTTTGTAAGACATGCGCCCAAATGAAAGACAAAAGAATGTCCTATAGGAACATGGTGGGAACCAAGGCCACTGAGCCACTCCATACACTCCATATGGACTCAACTGGAAACTTACGGGTGAATGGCTTATATGGCTCATTTGGCTATCACTATGCCTTGTCCGTTGTAGATGACGCTACCGCTTATAAGTGGTACTTTGTGGTAAAATCCCTAAAGGAAGTTCCCGGTAAAATTCGGGACTTGTTGAAGAATTTGTCAGTACAATTTCCTCTTAAAGTTAAGCGAATCAGAACAGACGGAGGATCTGAATTTCTCAATACAGAGGTAGCGAAACTTTGTCTAAAACTTGGGCTAGACTTTCAAAGTTCAAATGTAGAGTCCCAAGAAGAAAATGGAAGTGCAGAAAGAGCACACCAGACGATGATGGCTGGTGTTCGCTGTGCACTCAGAGGGGCCAATATGCCTGCTAAGTGGTGGCCTGAGCCTTAAGCTGCGTTGTTGATGTCACCAACCGCCTACCAATGGCCAGGCTGGGGATGAAAACCCCGTATGAATTACTGTATCGCAAGAAGCCAAATGGCTTGGCACTCAGAATCTGGGGTACAACCTGCTATGCACATGTACCTAAAACAAAGCGAACAGACCCGAAACTCGGTGATCGAGCAATCGAGTGTAAGCTTTTGGGGCTGACACCCAAATATAAGGGGTATCGGCTGCTAGAGGTCAAGGCTAATAAGTATCTAATCTGTCGCGACGTAAAATTTAGCTCAATAAGTACAGAGGCGATGATACAAAGATCCTTCCCTACTGAAGACAGTAGTGTTGATCAGGAAGAAGAAAAGGTCATACAAAATTTAGGAAAGCGTCCTAGAATGGACAGTGAAGTTGAAGCGACCACTGAAGTTGCAGCGACCACCGAAGTTGAAGCAGCAGCTTCTGCGTCTGTGACGCGACCACCGACAATCCGAGTAGTGGGAGTAGAAAATGGGGTCGGTGGTGACAAACGGAGGTCTAAACGGAAGAGAAAGCGTAACGTCAGGCTGACAGATTACGTTACACATCTAAATAATGTTACCACTGGGAAGAAACGCATTCCCATTCCTCGATCTATTAAGGAGGCGAGGGCTAGTGAATATGCTAAGCAGTGGGAGGGTGCAATAAAGGCAGAATTTGAGGCCCTACTAAAGAACGGCACATGGAAGTTAGTGCCTTTGCCGGAAGGGCGACGAGCACTCGGTTGTCACTGGGTGTTCGACGTCAAGTACCATTCAGATGGTACAGTTGACAGATTTAAGGCACGGCTGGTAGTCCAAGGGAACACCCAGCTCTACGGCATTGACTACCAGGAAGTCTTTGCCCCTGTAGCTCGGTATGAGTCCCTGCGGCTTTTGCTCGCACTATCTACAGTCCTAGATCTACACCTACACCAAATGGATGTTTCGACTGCCTTCCTAAATGGCATACTAAGTGAAAGTATCTACATGAGACAGCCAATGGGATTCCATGATGGTTCTAGGCTTGTCTGTAAGCTTCAGAAAAGTCTGTACGGCCTAAAACAGGCCCCCCGAATCTGGTACGAAGTAATTAATGCCTTTCTAAAAGATTTAGGCTTTTCAAGATGCAAGAAAGAACATTGCTTGTATCTGAAAAGGTGGGAGGTTGAAGGAGTCACACACACGCTGATTGTGTGCGTGTATGTGGACGATCTTACGATCGCTGGCTCACACTTGAGCTCGATCAACGATCTTAAAGCAAAATTGTCAGCGAAGTTCACTATGAAAGACTTAGGCGAATTGCATTATTTGCTGAAAATAGAAATTCAAAGAGATTTAGACGGAAAAACACTGCGTCTATCACAACAAAAGTATATTCAGGATCTTTTGGAGAAGTTTCAGATGAGGGACTGTACTACAGAGCCTACACCACAAGCTAAGAGCGTGGTTCTTACAAAGGAGACCAATCTATCGCCCGATCAGATAGCGGCTCAGCCGTTTGATTACCGAGGATTGGTTGGTTCCTTAATGTACTTAGTAAGAGGCACTAGACCTGATATAGTAAACGCTGTAAGAGAGTTGAGCAAGTACTTATCTTGCTATAATAAGACTCATTGGAGAGCGGCTCAGCGAGTACTAAAGTACTTGAAAGGAACGTCGAAGTATGGCTTAGAGTACAATGGAAATAGTACTATTAAGGTAGAGCTATACACAGACGCGAGCTTCGCGAATGCAAATTAACAAAGGAAATCAATTACAGGATATGTATCAATACTCGCTGGTGCATGTATTTCTTGGAAGAGTGTTAAGCAAGACTGTATTAGTCTCAACACAGCGGAATCGGAATTAGTAGCCGCAAGTGAAGGGGTAAGAGAGGCAATGTGGTTACGACTACTACTGAATGAGTTGGGTTACGGCCAAGCGCTACCGACACAGTGTTGGTGCGATAACACAGCCGCAATTAGTATCATAAAGGACCCATGCAGTCATTCGTCAACAAAACACATTGACATCAGGCATCTGTACGCCCGCGATAAGCATGAAGAGAAAAGTATTAGTATTACTTACTGTAATACCAACGATATGATAGCAGATGCACTCACAAAGCCACTGACTCAAGGTCAATTTGAAAAGCTTCGCAAGATGATGGGTGTAAAGAATTTTGAGGCGTAAACTTTCGATAAACTACGCTGCGAGAAATAAAATTACTTTTCACCACAAATAATTGTTTTCAGACACAAATAAGAATGAACTTTGTGCCAAAGGCAATTTATGATAAGCCACAAATAAAGAACCACTTTTCAGGAAGTTTTTCAACATAAGAACAGTAAAAGTACAAAGAGATGATTAAAGTTAACAACAATGGCAAAGATTTACAGCAAAGTTAAGATTAAAGGTCAGTTTAAGGGCTAAAAACCTCACTTTTTGGTGCAACCTAACCCTAATTGTGGGCTTCTTGCCGGTCTGGGCTGCAAGCCCCGCACTCTTGAGTACATTTGACTCAACTTTAAGTTAATTTTGACATTCCGACTCTCTCATCTGTCGCCGGTCGAAAAGTACAATGATCATAGACTGGATGACCGCGAGTAGCTCAAAAGAATGAGACTTTCCGTCCACAGGGTCCCCAGTTGGGCTGTTGGCTGCATGTTAACCCGCAGGGCTCTGTGGCCTAGGTCACACAGCTGTAGCCAGGAGAATGTGAACGGCTTACGGCACCCCCCCCCCCCCTTTCGGAGTTTTCGTCGGACCAGTACTTGTGCGCCACGGAGACAGAAGAGAGAGTGAGAAGCAAAAGCAAAAGGCGGAGGAAGCTTTATGGGAAAGGTGCTCTCTCCAATATATAAGATAAAGTATGAAACTTAATTTGGGCAGATCTGATTTATATTGGGTATCTGCACTGCTTATGATAAAAGTATCTTGGGCAACCTGATAATTTAATTTTGGGTATGCGACACGAAATAATCTGAGAACGGCGTTGAAGTCGAATGGTCGAGAGCGATCTTTCGAGAGGCGCGCTGGCATCTTTAGTGGGAGTGTTGCGCCATATAAGCTTCTTCGTTGTATACCATAGTGAAGATAAGTTAGAAGCCAAGGGATCTGTTTTCTAGATGCTGATTGGATAATACAAAGGGCGACTTAGGGCCATTCATAGGAAAGAAGCCAGCGCTTGCTGGCAGCAATATGATAAGCCGAGGGATGTGAAGGAAGCAGGCTTTCATTGCCATCACTTCCGAAACTGACGGCAACAAAACAACCAACCTACATTGCGTGTACGCAACATTTGGGTTCTGCCCAAGCGAGCGCAGCAAGCCTTTAGGATCGGGAGGGCCGCGCGAAGCGCGTAGCAGGGTGCTAGTAAAAATACGTGTAATCATTGTCTACTTATACGTAGTCCCGGTGACCTACTTACGTTTGGCCCAATCTACTTGTATTATTTAATTTTATCCAATGCCGGCAGACACAAACAGCCGGCAGCAAAGTCAAGCAAAGCTTAACATAAGCAAACAAGCCAATCAGATTCAATCGCACGACTTCATCTTTGGATACCGTTCGGTTTTGTGTACTTTATATACTTTCTTGCGTACTTTATGCAACACGGCGTGTGTTTAATGAAAGGTTTACATATTTGGCGGGAGGGATTTTTCATCGTTGTTTTTATATAGGAGGATGGCATTACATGTAAGCATGCTTGCTTTGTAAGTCGTTGTCTGTACCCCGTCTCCGTGCTACACAGAGCCAGTTCAATACAAACTTTATTTTGGTTGGTCATTGAACGTATTCATACCGGTACTGGTATTGCTATGCGTTGAAAAGTGTTGCAGCCGGAAAAGTAGCGAGAACGGATTCAGTGACCGGAAGGACTCGCGCTACAGGATACTGGGTCCAAATCAAAACGTTTTGGGACAATATCAAAATCGTTTGGACCACGAGCAAACACGTGAAGCCAGGATCAAAACCAAATGCCCGTACAGAGCAGAAACAACAGATTCAGGGCAAAATGAAACGAAAACTGGCCACGATCAAACGCATTGGACCGTTTGTCCCACTTCCGAGTTGTTCTTGACTTCCCACCAAATTCTTGGCCCATTTGTCCCACGCCCGAGTTATTCTGACTTCCCACCGAGTTGTTATTGACCTATCTGCCGAGTAATTCTTGACCAGTGAGAGTTTATGCGGCCCTTGACCACCCTGGCCTGAAGTTGCGCCGTGCATCCACAGGTACAAGCGCCACCACCAACGGAGACTTTTTCATCGGCGTTGCACATACGTACATGTAGTGCTTTGGGCCTCGATAGGTACATGTACACGTCACGGTACTGTTCTGGTACCGGTAGTACCGTATTTGCTCAACAGTACCGTAATCGATATCGCATTCATTCGATCACTTTAACTACATAGTAGATCGTCATGATACATACTTATTGTAAAGGGAGGCCATCAATAAGTCAGCGATTTTTTTTCGTATGCACTACTACAATGGTTCTGGTTGTATCTAAAGAGTCAATCAGAAAGACGCGCTGTCCGTCCGTATCAAAATCGTCACGCTTATTCACTAAGTACGAATCCCACTAAGTACGATAAGCTGCCGAGCGCAGCGAAGGCGGCTCCGTCGCCGAAGGCGACCCCACCATAGGATATTGCGGGCCGCCCCGGCCGCTGTATTACTAACCTGACATTGAGAGTAGTGCAGCGAGCCGACGAGGCGAGCGGAACGGGTCCGTCGTTGCCGTAGCGAAGCGTAGGCAGCCTGCTCCAATAGCGGAGCGAGTTTAGCGAGCGCAGCGTCTACCAACTTAAATTCCCCGCCGCGTAGCGGCGGCGCTCTCGGCTAGTCTTAAAGAGTCAATCAAAACAACATTATCCATCGGTCACAGAAATCGTCACACTTATTCCACCAAGTACGATTTGCTGCCGAGCGCAGCGAAGGCAGCCCCGAAAACCTTACGCTGCATTGTGAATTGAGAGTGGCGAATGAGGCTTGTTGTCGATGTGAGCAGAAGGAAGGAAATCCGAAAGTGAGTTTATTTGAGTTAGTCCTCTTTGTCCTGCTTGTTCCTTCCTACTCCTGTAGCTCTCCTAGCGTCTCCCTCGTTTGACTTCATTTAACTATATGCATGTGCAGCGGTCACACTTGAGTGGGACGGGCACGGGCCGTCGGCCAATCACAGTGTCCTGGGACGGACACACCCGATTGGGACGGACACGGTCCATACTCAAAACCAGTGGGACGGTCACACTTGATTGGGACGGGCACGGTCTGTCTCGTCAATGCATGTGATTATCCATGCTAATCACAGCTGTTGATCCGAATTCAACTGTCTCGCCCAATCATATCCACGCGACCCCAGGTTATCCGCCAATCACGTCGCAGCATTCGCTTCACTTCAACTGCAGCCCCCCAGAGGCACGCGCCGCCCACGCGCAGACCGTGAGGCTCGTAGCAGGGGCCCAGCGAGTAGACAGCGAAGTGCAACCACAACACCCCCACTCAATTCGATGTCTCGAGCTTGGGGCCAAGGTTGCTCGGCATCATCAAGTAGCGTAGCGTCTTCGACGTCAGACCCTTCGTCATGTAGTCGGCGAGCTGGTTCTTGGTGTCGATGTACTCCAGCTCGAATTCGTTGCTCACCACCTTCTCACGAATGAAGTGGTAGCGAATGTCGATGTTCTTGGTGCGAGCTTGGTAACCGACGTTCTTAGCCAGGGCCATCGCACCTTGGTTGTCCTCGTAGATCACGGTAGCCCCCACTTGTTCAGCACCAATGTCCTTCAGCAGTCGGCGCATCCAGACACACTCCTTCACACAGTCGCTCAGCGCCATGTCGTTGAGCTGAGCGCGACAGTCTTCTGAAACGTAGAGCGCCACACCACGGGAGCACCGCACATCATAAGCATCATGCTGCTCACGGATCGACGGTCGTCACGGTTGCCGGCCCAGTCCGCATCCGAGTAGGCGACGAGTTCCGTCCCTAGTAGTCCGTCGTACGTGATGCCCACGTCCTTGGTCATCAGCAGATAACGAACCACCCGAATCCCGGCGTCCCAGCGCTTCTGTCCAGGATTTTCCAAGAACCGGCTCAACTTGGCGACAGCCACCGCAATGTTTGGTCGAGTTCCGCATGCCAGGTACATCAGACTGCCAACTAGCGACCGGTAGGGCTTCGACCTCATCTTGGCCTTGTCAGCTTCGGTCTCCGGTTCGTCGACCTTCGTCAGATGCACACCTGGTTCCACCGGAGATGAGCATGGCTTTGCGTTCTCCTGTCCAAACCTCTTGATGATCGACTCGGCGTACGCTTGTTGGCTGATGCGTAGCGTTCTTCCCTCCATGTCGTAGTCGATCTCGATCCGAGAATGAAGCGGGCACGGCCGAGATCCTTGATCCGGAAATTTTCCGCGATTCCAGCCTTCACCGACGCAATGACAGTCTTCTGCCGCGAGGCAATCAGCATGTCGTCCACGTAGAGGCACACAATGCACTCGTCATCACCTTGACCGCGTCGGCAGACTTGAACCCATCCGCTTTAGGTGTGTGTCGATTGTCTCGTTCCAGACACGCGATGCCTGCTTGAGTCCATACAAACTCTGAAGCAGCATGCACACGACGTCGTCTTCACCTTCCGCTTCAGCCAGTGCCAATAGGTCTCGGAGTCCTTGAGGCAGCTCCATGTAGATCTCCTCCTCCAGTTTGCCGTACAGGAACGCAGTGTCGACGTCACACTGCTCAATCTCAAATCCTTCAGCGGCGCACTTCGCCAACTTGGCACGGATCGAGTTCAGGTAAGCCACCGGCGCGTACGTCTCCTCGTTGTCCACGCCGTGTCGTTGCGAATACCCCTTGGCTACGAGACGGGCCTTGTGCCGAATGACTTGTCCTTTCTCGTTGCACTTCAACGCGAATACCCAACGGCAGCCGATCGGCCGCTGGTGTGCTGGTCTCGGTACCAACTTCCACGTCTTGTTGGCGACAAGAGACTTTAACTCGCTCTGCATCGCTCGCTTCCATTCCACTTGGTCCGCACTTGCCATGGCTTCTTCATACGTCCGCGGGACCTCCTCCGTTGCAGCCATCGCTTGGCCACCTTCAATGGCGAGCTGGTCTTCGTGCAGCTGAGCTCTGCCTTGGATCATCTTCTGTCGCTTCGTGCCTGTTGTGGACGGCGCCACGACCTGCTTCTTGCGGGCTCCTGCCTCTTCAGGATCCGTCGTCTCGTCAATGTGGCGAGCTCGCGACCGGGTAGTCATAGGATGGGTCGAACCGTATGGCACAATCGCATCGTCTACACCCGCGTCACGTTGAAGTGGGATCACGTCACCAGCTTCAGCGACGGTTGGCACGAGTTGCTTCGATTCCTCTGGCTGAAGTCCATCGTGGCTAGGCTCCGTAGCTGCGACTTCGTCCTCGTCCAGCTCAGACTTGGGCACCACGTGCTGCAGGCTCGTCGTCTCCATAAACTTGACTGTGCGCACGATTTGCACCTTGCCTGTCGCCACATTGAGAACTCGGTATCCCTTGACACCATTCTCGTAGCCCATGAAACGACACTTGAAGGCCTTAGCATCCAGCTTGCGGCGCTTCTCGTCGGGGATGTGTGCGTAGCCAAGTGCACCAAACACCTTCATGTTCTTGAGCTGCGGCTTGGTCCCGTGCACAATTTCGTGGGGTGTCTTCACGTTGACCGAATTGGGGATCCGGTTGATGATCCACGCCGCCGTGTTGACTGATTCAGCCCACCATTTCTTCTCGATGTCCTCGTGGTAGAGCATGCAGCGCGCCATTTTCACCAGACTTCGGTTCATGCGCTCAGCCAGTCCATTCTGCTGAGGCGTGTACGGCACCGCCTTCTCGTGCTTGATGCCGCTGCGGTCGACGTAGGCCCTGAATTGTTTGCCTGTGTACTCGCCGCCATTGTCCGAACGTAGGCGCTTGACCGTCTTGCCTGTCGCGTTCTCCATTGCTGTCTTGTAGATCTTCAACTTGGACAGCACCTCCGATTTGGCCTTCATGAAGTAGACCGTCATGTGGCGTGAGTAGTCGTCAATGAAGGTCACGGCATACGTGCAGCCACCGGGAGTCTTGGTCTGCATCGGACCCATCACATCCGTATGCACCAAATCCAGCACGCCTGCACTCTTGACGAGCTTCTCCGGGTGTCGGGGATAGTCGTCGGCTCTCATCTTGCCCATGCAGCAGCCTGCGCAGACGTTGTCACTAGTGACGCCATCCGTAACGCGAGGCACTCCATCTGCCATGGTCAGCAGCTGTTCATAGCGCTTGAACGGGATGTGTCCGAGGCCGGCGTGCACAACAGCCCACGGCTCCTTACGAGATGCCGTCGCCGCACGGCACACCTCGTCCTCCATTGCCTTCAACTTGTAGACGTTTCCACAGCGCTTGGCCTCCATGACGGTGGCGTCGCCATAGCGAAAGACGCACTTGTCCTTGCTGAACTGCGCGACGACGTCCTTCTCGGCCAGCTTCGCAACCGAGAAGAGGCTTCCATCAACTTCAGGGATGTACAACACATTCGACAGCGTGACAGACGTTCGGTCCATCAGCTTCAACCCGACGGTGCCCTTTGCAACTGCGTCGATCTTCGTACCGTCCGCGATGGTAATGCGGACCGGCGTCTTCAGCTCCATCATGGACACGAACTTGTCCCGGACGCTGGTCATGTGCGAGCTGGCACCGGAGTCCACGAGCCACTCCGTTTTCTCCATCGCACCCGTTGCCGTGAAAGCGTAGTCAGAAGCTTTCTCTTGAGCCACTTGTCCACGTCCCGCGTCGGCCTTCTTCTTACGGCACTCGAACTCCTTGTGGCCAGCCGTCTTACAGTAGAAGCACTTGCCCGCGAATCGGTGCTTGCCGCCGTCCTTCCTCTTCGTTGCGAACGCCTTCTCTTGAGCCGATGACGATTCATCTGAGGCTTCAACACCAGAGAGTGCTTGGATCGCGTACGAGAGTGTCATGTTCGGCGTGTTCTCGAGCACGGTGCTGATCATCCGGTACTCGTCCGTCAAACTGCCGAGTAGGAGCACGAGCTGACGAGTCTCGTCCAGAGGCTCCCCAATCGTCTCCATCTGGAGCACGATCTCCTTGAAGCGGTCCACATGCGTTGCGAACCGCGTGCCGGGCTCCATCTTGAAGTTGTGCAACTTCTTGGTGACGAGGAGTCGGTTCTTGATCGTGTTCCGGTTGAACTGCTCCTGGAGCATGGTCCACGCGTCCATCGCAGCGATTGCACCACAGATGTAGACTTGGAACGTGAAGCTGACGTCGCCAGCAATCACGCCAAGGGCCTTGAGATCGTCGGTCTTCCTTGTTGCTCACCGGGTGGAACTCCGCCTTGATGATGTGGGGCAGGAGTCCCTTGCGAGAAAGCTTCATCCGCATGTTGAACTCCCAGTGGAAGTAGTTGTCTTCCACGAGCTTGACGGTGTCCGCGTAGCTTGGGCTCATAACCAATTGAGAGTGGCGAATGAGGCTTGTTATCGATGTGAGCAGAAGGAAGGAAATCCGAAAGTGAGTTTATTTGAGTTAGTCCTCTTTGTCCTGCTTGTTCCTTCCTACTCCTGTAGCTCTCCTAGCGTCTCCCTCGTTTGACTTCATTTAACTATATGCATGTGCAGCGGTCACACTTGAGTGGGACGGGCACGGGCCGTCGGCCAATCACAGTGTCCTGGGACGGACACACCCGATTGGGACGGACACGGTCCATACTCAAAACCAGTGGGACGGCCACACTTGATTGGGACGGGCACGGTCTGTCTCGTCAATGCATGTGATTATCCATGCTAATCACAGCTGTTGATCCGACTTCAACTGTCTCGCCCAATCATATCCACGCGACCCCAGGTTATCCGCCAATCACGTCGCAGCATTCGCATCACTTCAACTGCAGCCCCCCAGAGGCACGCGCCGCCCACGCGCAGACCGTGAGGCTCGTAGCAGGGGCCCAGCGAGTAGACAGCGAAGTGCAACCACAACATTGCGGGCCCCCATCAGGGCCCACCTACCTTACATAACTAACCTAGCACGGCGAGTAGTGCAGCGAGCCGACGAGGCGAGCGGAACGGGGGCGCGAACGTCCACTACCGCCGCGAAGCGGCGGCGCTCCGCTAGTCTAAAGAATCATCGATGTCAGTATCAAAAATCGTCACGCTTATTCACTGAGTACGAATCCCACTAATTCCGATTGCGCAGCGAAGGTGGCTCCGTCGCCGAAGGCGACCCCACCATAGGATATTGCGGGCCGCAGGACCCACCCCGGCCGCTGTATTACTAATCGGACATTGAGTGTAGTGCAGCGGGCCGACGAGGCGAGCGGAACGGGTCCGTCGTTGCCGTAGCGAAGCGTAGGGAGCCTGTTCCAATAGCAGAGCGAGCTTAGCGGGCGCAACGTCAACCAACTAAAATCCCCGCCGCGTAGCGGCAGCGCTCGGCTAGTAATATCTAGGTGCAATGACAATACTTTATGAGTACTACTTGCCCGGCGGTCTTGTGGGAAACGATAAAGATGTCATCACATCGGTATTCAACACGTTATAGCGTTTGGAATAACATTGCTCTTATTTATATAGCTAGAAGTAACGTTCTAGTTTACTTTCCCCACTATTCTCGAATCGCGGGTCGTCTTTATTTTCGAGTGAATACTGAGTAGTGTAGTCGATTTTTTTTTAGTACATATACTTACTTCATTTGCTCTCGGGCGCTGCGTCAACTTGCAACTACTGGCCCTTCTCTAAAGACGTTGCTTGCTGAAATGTCATTCACAAACGCAAACATCGTGCTACAAAACCGTTATGACCATTTCTTTTGTTTTCTGCTAGCTGACGCTTGAATTTTCAGCTAGGTGACGCTTACATTTTCTATTAGCTTGCTTACGTCCGCATAAGTGGTTCGATGCGTTATTTCCCAAATTCACTCATACTAGGGGGAGTCAAACCTTCCAAAAAAGCTGTTTATATCTTATCAAAATGCTGCTTGTTTATTTTTCGAGCACTGCTTGTTTATCTCTGAAACCAGCCACCTGTGGAGGTGGCTTGTTTTTTGAGACGAGCGTATTTTTGCTTATTTTCGTGGCCAGAGGTGTATCCATGTGACATGTTTCCGGTACGTTAGAGAGGAAACCCAGTCAGTGTTTTCGCGACCAGCGTCTTCATCTACCGCTGGCGCCACCGCCGCCTTGAGCTGCTGCTGCCAGCAGCAAGGGTCGTCCGCCGCCTCCGCCTTAAGTGGCGAAGTCGCTATCGTCCAGCGATAAGCGCCCGGGTTCATCGTTGTTTGCGCACCACAACCGCAGCCCACCCCACACCAAGTCAACTTACTGCCGTGTGCCGAAGAGAGGCTTCACTTCAACACCCTATAGGTGCCCTCCAGCAACTCCAGGGCGGTCTCTGACACCCGGTATGCATTCATCGACGGACTGACGCCTTATCGGTGCTGGAAACTATGAACTAAAGCTTATACTTTTTCCCCTGTGTGTTACAGCAACGGACAGAATACAACTGCCGACACCAGGAACTGCCACCGGACAAAAGGCGAGGTACCCGTGCGCATAAACTAAGACATCATGCACTATCCATGTCACTCTAAATTATTGTTTTGGCCAATCAAATTAGATGTTTGTTCATGGATTATGTTTTCAATACAAACTTTAAGATACTACAAATATGCGCAAATCCTCATAATAAATGCGTTCGCCAATAGAATGCATTTAGTTGGAGCGGCTGTTTTGGTAAGGAACATTGACGTGCGAGCTTAGAGTCATCACCATCAATCACTACTGGCAGTTACATTCTGTCCGTTGTTGTAGGACTTTCGGTGTCGTCCCGCTTACTGTTAACCAAGTGCTGGCGCCATGAATACCCCCTGCGAATCTCGGGCAACCTCTCAAAGGACTCGAAACGACCGTGATCACCTCCATTCGTCCGATGAGGAAGAAGAGATTGAGGGTGTTACGCCCAAAGTCCACCTGACTCGTGATGACTATCGCATTATCGTCACTTGAATGGAGAACGAGAAACACTTCGAGTCCGTGTATGGCAGTAAGAAAATGGAGGTTGGCGGTGAACCAAAGCTGACTAAGAAGCAAGGGTTCCAACAGCTAGCAGACCATCTACCTCGGGTAAATACGCCTAAACTACCGCATCTCTCCGCGCGAAACGTGGAGCAGCGCTGGGAAAATCACCTGACCAAGTCCAAAAAGGTGCTTCGTATGAAGCATTCGCAGACTGGCCTGGGTATCACCATCAAAGAAATGCGCAGAGGGGTGACAATTGAAGACAAACTCGACCAAAAGTGCACGTGTTTTGCCAGAATGAAGAGGTGGTTTGAGAATAAGCCGAACGTTCAACCAAATAGCACGCTGGAGATTGGTGTGCCGCCCGGTTGTTCGCAGCTGCTACCTGCCCGGCCAAATCTAGTGGCGGTTGCTGATTGCGGATGTTCTGACGACGAAGACCACGAGGACGCTACCAGAACCATGGGGACGACGGTACTGGTAGTTATAACAGCGAAGATGGCGTCCACCGGCGTGGGTCGTTGCATCACCACCTCAACGATGATGATGGAGAAGCGCCGAATGTTGAGCAGGAGGTTGACGGGGTGGTTAGTGCGGTCGATGATGGTGTTGGTGAGGATGCGCCACGCATTCTACATGAGGATGAGGGCACCAGGACTAATGGGGGCTGTAGCGAAAGCGACGATGAGGATAACTTCTCCGGGCTCAACAGCATCGACCGCAGAACGGGGGTTTCGTCTGGGCTTCGCGAATATTACGAAGACGCTGCTGCAGAAATCGAGTCATCTCGCCCGGGCGCTACGAGTTTGCTAGTATCCGGCAGCACTCGCACTACGTCACAGCGCCACACAACAACTGCAGCACGACAAACAACAAACAAACGCGGCAAAAAGAGCAAGAAAGCTACCTCGAATCGAACAGGCAGCAAACGCACCGCGACTAGCGCGAACAGTACCACTAGTGAACCGGAGGAAACCACGTCAACGGGGAGACAATCCAGGCCAACAGCACAGCAAAGTCGGCTTTCCATCTCTGACAATTTCAGCCGCGCAATGATGATCAGACAGCGAAATGACAAGTGACGCTTGGACCATTACGACATCGAGGCCGCGGAGAGAAAGAGAGCTCGTGAGAGTGAGGAGGAACATCGCGAAAAGCAATTAGCGCTGGAGGAAAATAGACTACAGGAGGCTAGTGCTCAGGAGAAGGCGCGCCGGGAGCATGAAAAGAGATCCAGTGTATGAAAATGCTGACTGTGATAATTACAGAAGGCAAAACGCCGGCAGAGGCAACTACTTTAGTTTGCTGTCGAAGATGGGTGGATCGCAACTCTGATAGTGATTTTGGTCGAGCGTTTGCGTTTTGGACTGCGTTAGGATCTATATTGTTGCGTTGGATTAACGGACATTGAGCAACATTAAAAGTCTTTGGTTGAGAAGTAGACTGCATTGACGACTTATACTAGCATTTAGCTACTTGTGCGAGCAATTCACCATAGAATTCCACGTGGCTGCCGACCTTTCACCAGCGCTTGAGCCTTAATGCGGGCTCTAAACGGGTACGCCTCGTCGTCGTAGTCCTCATCGTCAGTTTCTTCGTCGTCGTCCTCTGGTCATTCGTCGCCGAGATCGCGTAGAATGTTGTGCAGGACAACACAGGCTGCCACACAGCGCCGTATTCTGTCAATGTCTTCCTTCTTCTTGATTTGAATGCGAATTCGCGCAGGGAAAACCATCGAGACTTCCACACACCAATCGTGTGCTCGTTGACTACACGAGCATGAGCTAGACAGGTGTTAAACTCCACGTTGTCTTCACCATTTGAGTTTTTTTTTGTATACCGGAACGATAGTGTTTGCCAATATATCGACCGGGTACGCTGAGTCAGCGAGTAGGTATTCGCCGGGGCTGAAGTAGAGCGGCTTGAACTCATTCTTAGCAAGATGCATTTCTTGGTAAACAGAGCTGTCTGCACATGAACCAGGCCAACCTGAGTAGAAACTTATGATCCTGCGACGATTATCACAGACAACCTGCGCATTGAGACTGTATCGACACTTCCGGTCAAAATAACACTCGCCATCCACTGCCGGTCGTTGCGAAAGCGGGATCGTAGTACCATCGATGAACCCGACGCAGCCTTTGAAACACATGGCCTTCATTCTGCGGGATATCTTGACTCGCTCACTTGCATCAGGCCACACGACAAACTTGTACGCGATATCGTTTAGTGCCGCGATGCCACGGTATGTGTAGAGAGTACATGTTCCCTTGCCTATTCCCCCACAACTCTATTGTCCGACCGAGCGATGCTCCGTTTCCATAGTTGCCCAGGCCGCCCAGCGTCACAGCCAGCTGAAGCCATACCGACGCTTGGGGAAAGTTGCTTTCGTTCTTGAAGATAGCATTATCCTGGATCTGCCCCACAACGAACTCGAATGCTGGTCTTGAAATCCGCACCATCTTGCGGAACCGTTCACCAGGTAGGCTCGTAAAAAACTTCCTCGCAAACTCCGTGCACTTCTCGGTAGTCTCGCGCTCGATGAGATAACGGCTCGACTCGACTTGTACTAGCAGGGTAGCAAGCTCGTCCAACAGTGAGGGCTCGCTAGGGTCCAGGACATCCTCATCCTCATCGAAGACATCCAGGAGAACGGCTTGGTACAGCGCCCGCTCCAAATCGTCCAGCAGCTTCTGGCGCTCGCTCTTCACTGGCATCGTGAGCACCGAGATCCTTCAGATTGTCAGAATCAGCTGGTACACTAGTATCTGATAACAGATAACAGATAGATGGGGAGGGGGGCGTGATCTGGAACGTCTGATTATTTTTTGTTGGTTATTTTTTAAGCGCTTGCAGGTTTGACTCCCCTATTGTGCTCTCCTCCGGTCTCGTCTGAGTGGCGATGCCGAACATGGCATCTTTCCTATTCCACAAATAAGATTTATGCAGAATTACTCTGAAGGCAATGAAGTACGCACAATTAAGTATCACTTACTCAGTAAATCACTTTCCCACTTATCAGTACATTTCCAAACAGTCACATTTTGTCACATAAGCCTAGATCGCTTTCGCGAATTTGTCGCATTACCGATGGCACATGGTCGCACTTTTTGTGCTCCGATGCTCCGAGTTTCGATGCTCCGAAGATTTCCCCCAGCACCTTTAATGCGACCGCACAACATCTGCCTAAAGCGCTTTTACCCTACGGCGTCTTTAAGCTAAAAAGAGGGGGTGCTGGAGCAGACCCCCGCAATTAGAAAACTAGCACCGAGTTGCGGTAACGGGTCCATCTGCTAGAATGCCTGGCGCAGGACCTACCTCCGCAAAATTGCATAGACCTGCTTTACGAGCACCCCCGCAGGTTTGCTTGCTGTGGCAATGTGTCCGCACAACCGCTCACAACACGACCAAATGAGCCCATGACACCCGCCCCGCTGCAATCCGTCAATAAAAATCCTTCATTATTCTTTTTTGTGTTACGATTTGCCTCTATACACAATGATGTTTGGGCGCACTTAACCTTACGACCCTATTACCGACTTTTTTTAGCTATAATGGGATGGTAGGAAATGGGAAAGAGTACTTTCTTATTGTGGTCATCATAAAAAGACTCTGTCTGTCTCCAAAATGGCTCCTTTTTTGGCAAACCCATTATAACTACTGTAAACCCAGGTACTAGGTACTTAAGTACCGTACTTGTAAGAATTTTTGACCTGAGCAAATAATCAGTTGGACCACAGGCAAAAGTAATCAGTTGACACACTGAAGTTCGAAGTACAACGATGTACTGTACCATACGTATGCATACGTACAGTCACACCTGAAAAAGCCGGAAGTATTTGTGAAGTACCAGGCTGAGATCAACAAGGTCATTGCGAAACAAAAGTCAGCAAAAACAAGTTGACGAGGATCATCAAACGCGACCACACCCCTTAGTTTTCTCCAGAAAACTAGCTGGTCCCTGGCGATTGTCAAGTGCTACAACAAACAACAAGCAACATGTGGAACTGTACTGGAGATAGCGTACCTAGAGGCTTGTTTACAACTGAGTGAAAAATAAAAACGTCTATCACCACAATGACTTTCTATACATTAGATTGATACTAGCCGAGCGCCGCCGCTACGCGGCGGTAGTTTCGTGGTTAGTTGCAAAAATTAATTGCCGCTTCGCTCCGGTGGGCTTTTATCCAGTTCGAATGGGTAATTATTATTAAACGTATGTAGACTTATTATTAAGATTAATAAGTCTGCATACGTTCTATTTTATCAAGTCACCTACTACCATTGGTTCCTGTTACTACGTAGTATCTAGTTCGTGGGCTATGGTATTTGCATTCTCTAATCAGGCAAATGAGCCCATACTTTGATTGTTGTTTGGGCTACTGCTTTTAAGAACATCGTATACACCGTGCTAAGTCGTTTCAACATTTTGTATACATGTAGTCCACACAATGTTTTAGGTTGCGACTGGGCTAAGTAGTACGTGCTCTGCTTCAAAATGCCAGTTTTTATTTTGATTAGACGTGACTATCAGCTTATTATATGCCAATTCCGTCCCCTGTAATTAGCATACTGGTATGTACGCCCCATAACTTTAATATGACATGTGATCTACACACAATACCAGCCTCAGTTCAATTAAAACGTCTACTATCTCCAGGACAGAGATATGTAGAGGCCTCGGTTGCTATAACGTGTTTATCCCCAAAATATTATAGTAAAAATATGCTGGGTGTGCTGTAAATACTTTATCCACCTTCACCTTGCCTTACCTTGCTTTGCATGTACCCGCACTGCTGTCACTTACAACGTTGCTGATATCACCTACTACGTGCTCCTCTAGCTTTCTACGTGCTGCTATCGCTTAAGTATGCGCGGCTATCGCTTACTATTTCTTCAGATTTAACCAATCTCATGTAGTAGGGCAAGCCCAGCTATCGCTGCCACTAGGCACTACACACTGTGCTATCATATGGTTGGGCGGCCTCTGCTGCAAAAACTACACGCAGTGCTATTATATGGTTGGGTGGCCTCTGCTGCTTTTTACTAATCGTGGGCCCATTGTAATTCGTAGCAGATGTTCCACTAAAGTAATACTATAATAGACTACGCACCTCAACTGAGGTCCCCCGTTCCGCTCGCCTCGTCGGCTCGCTGCATTACTCTCAATACTAGGTTGGTAATACCGAGGTTGGGCGGGCCCTGCGGACCCGCAATATCGTATGAGGGGGTCGCCTTCGCTGCGCTCGGCAGTAATTATAGCCAATCACGATGAATTGTATTTAGCAGGACGCATCGTACTTAGTGAATAAGCGTGACGATTTTTTCTAGTGAAAGACTGGACGGTCTGATTGATTCTTTTGACTAGCCGAGCGCCGCCGCTACGCGGCGGAAGGTTTTGTGGTTAGTTACTGTAGTTAGAGCCGCCCACCTCCGCTTCGCTCCGGTGGGCTTTATCCACTTCAAATGTAATTGTGTGTAGGTCAAAATGTTTTTAGATTGAAAATACTACTTAAGTATTATTAGCGTGACGTGTCTGGTATCAGCTTCGTAAATACTGCACCATTAGTCTTACCTCAGAGTATAAGTAGTCGCATGTTGTAAGGTAAAACTTTGTACGGTACTCTGTTGTAAGCAAGGTCCACATACACATAACTAGTTAATTCGGCTACAAAGTGCCATTGTGCATGTAGTTGAAATAAGTGTACCTATACTTAAGTAAGTGCGTAGTTGAATGGTGCAAGATTAAACATTGTGTACTCCGTTGTAAACCGGGTCCACATAATACCTACATTTACTTTTAAGTAGTCAATACGGCTATGAAGTCGCCGCTGTAAACGTAGCTGAAATATGTTGGTGTGGGCTGCTTGTTGTGGTGGGATATATGTTGCTATCGGCGGCCTGGTCAGTTAACCAATCGTGCTACCGCGCTACATGTACCATTAGAGTTGTTTGGTGGGACCAAAAAGTGGTCTCATCAAACAGCTCCCCGTGATTAAACTTTTATGCGCGACTTTTGGTGAGGGTTGTTATGAAGTAGCTCTGCTTGAGACTGCATTTAGGCTAACCAAAACTTCGATTCAGCTACCAGCAGCTCCTGTAGCCTTACTTCGCGTGCGCACTACAGCGCAGATTCGACTCTGATGCTGCTAACCAACCCTAGCACCTACTTACATGCAAAATCGTCGTCGGTAGCTATCTGATCTTCAATCCCTGTCGCGTCCTCGGCCTTCGGAGCCGACGCGCTTCTGTCACGTGTGCTGCCTTCAACCTGAAAGGCGGGTGGTGTCGTAACACGCCGCCCTCCGATGACTTGTCCTTGGAACCCTTACGCCTCCAGACCAAGTGCAAATCGCGCTTGAGCAAATGCAGCTCGACGGTCCTCGCGTGCAGTAGCGTTCATCTTCGGTTGCATTATGATCATACTTGCCAACTGGCCCAGTCGCGTTTGAGTTCTGCGGCTTGGTGAAGCGATCTGCAGGATTCTCACTGCTGTCGATCTTCCACAGTTCAACAGCTCCTTGCGCGACCTGCTCTCGCACATAATGATATCGGAGCTCGATATGGCGGGTCTTGCGGTTGTAGGTCGGGCGATCGGCTAAAGCCAGAGCAGCTTGATTGTCGATCCCCAAAGTGAATTGCACGCTGTAATTAGGAACGACCTCCATCAAAATGTTGGAAGGTGCGTTTCCTTCTTGACACGCCTCGCACGCAGCGATATACTCGGCCTCGGCTGTACTTTGCGCAACAATACTCTGTCGCCGCGCTGCCCACGCAACAGGTCCACCAGCCACAGTCATCACGTAGCCAGAAACACTCTTTCGAGTGTCGGGGCAATTCCCCCAGTCTGCATCACAGAAGCCGGCAATTTTCAGCGTCCTGGCTTGATCCTCAGTCGTCGCTCGACTGAAATAAATGCCTCGATCCACCGTAGCCGCGAGGTACCTCAGGAGTCGCTTGACAGCTCCGCCATGAGCACACGTTGGATGTTCCGTAAATCTACTGATGTTGCCGACACAATAAGCCAAATCGGGTCGGGTACTACATCAACGATCCCACCGCAGCACGATAAGCGATTCCAGCCTCCTTTTCACCTTCACTTGCTGCATGCAACTTCAAGTTCGTCTCCATGGGAGAGCGGCAACCGTGTGCGCCTTCAAATCCGAATCTCTGCAGAACTTCTCGCGTGTACTTCGCTTGGTGCAGGAGAACGCCGCCGCTGTCTGACTCCACTTGAACACCCAAGTAGTTGTGTAGTCGCCCTTGGTCCTTGATGCCGTGCTTCTTGTTCAGGTCCGCGAAGAATTCCTTCTTCCAGCTCTCATCATTAGTACCACACACTAGATCGTCAACATACAGTCACGCCGCCCTCTCGGTACGAGTACATGCACGGCTCCGGTAGACGCTGGTACCAACCGCGCCTAGTCAACCACTTGTGGGGCTCCTCGTTCCACTCCCCCCCTACGATCGGTATGTCGGAATCTCTGCGTCCATCAGTAGTCAGGTCTGGATATTCATCGCTGACCCACTTCTCTTTTTTTTTTGTTTCTTGAAGACGTGTATTGTCATTTAGTTACCAGTAGCTTACTACTGCTGTCTACCAACAACTAACGACAAAGCAGCCTGGCCCCACTCGTGCTAAAAGCGTCACGAGCCGGGTGGCTCTCCGGTTGCGGAGAGTCCGATGAAATTTCCAAAGCGCGACCTCAGAGAGGACAGGTGATCGATCTCGCCACCCACGAGGTTCGGTAGATACAGGGCACGGGCCCTGCACCCACCTGAATGCGGCCGTAGTAGCCGCTGTCCCACAGGGACTTGACTTGAGCGTAATCGCGTTCGTCTGGCGCGTGCTGTTGGATGCGTGAGCCTAGGCTTCACAACATCGCATGACGGCAGCATCCCGAAGGACACCGCCCAAATGCCTCCGTGGAGGCGTGGCTTCAGTGCTTGAACCGCGGTCGCCTGCCGCGAGCTTGAAAGAGTGGCAGAAGGCTGGGCCTCCCACCACCGTGGCAGCGACCCAGAGAGTTGCTGCCCTCTTGGAGCGCAATCGCCGTCGTCACGCGCGAGCTGCTCCAGTGCCGACTGCCTTCGTCAGCCATGGTCACGCGAAAGCCGTCGCCGCTGCCGCCATGCTCCTTCCTGGGCTCCCGAGGGAGGATTCCCCCCAGGAAGGCCAAGGGCCCGGAGATCCTTGGGGGCGACCCTTGGCAGACACTTGCTCGCGACCCGTCGAATGTTGGAATGCTGACCCACTTCTCGACAGCTTCCTCGTATGTTTCCCCTTCGTGTCGGTCTCGATAGAGTATCTGCTCATTGACAGTGACTAGGCCTTCGTATTGCACCTTGTGGTCTGTGGGAAAATAAACTTTGCACCCGAGTTGCCCTTCGCGATAGCCAAGCACAAACCCCACACGGCAGTTATCAGCGAACTTGTGGCGGGAAGCCCCAACCTTCGTGTGCACATACGTGAGGGCACCAAACTTCCGGAGGTGGTGAATGTCTGGGGTGCCGACCCACATTGCCTCATACGGAATACCTTCGATTGCAGCCGAGTAGGTCCGGTTCTTGATGTATGCAGCGTAATGAAGGGTGTAGAGAGGGAGAGACGAATGGTGCGCCGATCCTCGCCTTTTAACTTGAGGATGTTAGCTAAGTGACAATAACGATCCTCAATTTAAAAACAAAACAAACAAACAAACTTTTAACTTGAGGGCTTGGGGAAAGGGTAAATTGCGAAACGAGAAATACGACAATGGGTCAATTCCTTGGAAGTGGGTTCTTCAACGCAAGGAATAAGTCTTATCCAAACGAACGATTCTCGTGTCACTGTCGAGTTGAGCAGATTGGTTTGGCGACAGACACGAGGTTGGACATCTTCGGCTAAGAGTGATTCGGTATTGAGCAAATTGACATGTAAAAAAATGCGGCCTGTACCTAGACAAGTCATGTTGGTCATCTTCAGCTGAGCTTGGTCGATCATAGCACAAATTGACACGCATTCAGCGAAGCCATGACGATCTCATAGTGTACTGGAGCGTCCGTAAGTCTTTAAATGCAGATTTTTGTAAACAACAAACGATTGGTATCAACAATTGGTAAATAATGTACATAAATCTTAGCATTTATCGACAGATTCCAGCAGATATTAACTTAAACATTACAATTAAGAACGAGAGATCCGATTTGGTTTTGATAAGTTACAAGATATTTGCCTATCGGTCACTACTATCCCAGTAGAAAGTAGCAAGATAACGTTGTTAGCAGAATGAATAGTTATTAATTAAATCGTTTGCTGACAGTTGACGAAGTCAAGTATTTGTGGGATGAAAATAAGCTCCTCAAGAACTAAGTCAAGAAGATACTGAGGACGACCAGTGTCTCATTTCGCCCTGGAAACGTAACAATGTGGTCACTAGATTCTTACTTAAGTAAGGCTTAAATGCTCTGGGCAGAGCATAAACTTGTTATCCACTCACAAACTATTGAACTACTTCTCTGGCCCACCTTACTATCGCCATTGAGGTTTAATGCAGTCCACATAATCCTACCTTAGTCAATCAGGTGTCAGCAATTTTGATTATCGCGACGATTTCAACATAAAAGGTGATTAAACTTTGTAGGAAACGCATTGCTCGCTATGCGAGAGCTTAGATGCTCCCAAACATTGCTGAAGTGCTCTTGGTTACTACATCCAAAAACGCTCAATATTCAAAGAGTTACGACAAAAAACCTCACTGGGTCCATAATCTTGTCACGAAAAGTCCAGTTATCTTCTTCTACACGAGCGACGATTGGCTTAGAAATGGATGTTTCGTAGTAAAGATAAGTATTCTTTTGGTGGTTATTTATTCGAAAACTAAGTACAAATAGTGAAGTTATTGTAGTTTTTATGAAATGGCGATAGTAAGGTGGACCAGAGAAGTATAGCTATTTATATAATTTATATATATTGAGAGAAGATATTAGAATCTGGCTACCGTTCAGCTGTGGGATAGCGCTGAACAAAAGCCCGCGACCCTTCAGCTTGATAGATCTCACTGCAGCTTGCTCGGCTGAAAGCCATGCCAGAGCGCGAGAAGGTTGCTCGTGGACCAAACTACAGCGTGGCGGAAGACCTGGAGCTGGCTCGTGCGTGGATCCAAGTGTCGAATGACAACCTCGTGGGGATAAACCAGACTGCGGAACGGTTTTCGAATCGCGTCAAGCTGGCGATGGAGGCTTCGGACACGATCGCCCCCGCTCTGGCGTCTGGGGAGCTGAAGCCAAGGCGTTGGTCCAGCCTCAAAGCCCATTTCAGCCAAGTAACGCTGGCCGTCGGCAAGTATATCGGCTGAAACGGACCGAATCCATGCGGCAATCGGGGACCGCGGAACGAGACACCATGAGACGGCACTAGCGCTGTTCAAGGAGCGCACCGGCAGCTATTTAGGTCACCGCGTTGAGAATCGCCCGACACGCCTTCCATTGTGCGGTCGGTGTGCCAGTTTTTGTTTTGTTTTTGTAGAGACGGGTGCGGAATCAGAGGCCAGTCAAATTTGATCATGCTTTTGTCAGGCCGCGTTTGGCTAAATTTAGCTTTTGTTTTTGTTCAAACGGGTGGAATTGCTCTAAGGCTAAGGTGTACCACTAAAAGCTATGATGATTTATCATTGATGAATCATCATAGTGCGAGTCCGCTGAAGCATACTTTATCGCTGGGCAACGCTTGTCAATATCTCGTACTATCATGTCTGCCAGCTCAAGCTCCACACGGAATTTTGTTCATGTTTTGTCAAACCGGTGCGAGCCAGCTAAATTTGGCTTTTGTCACGGTTTTGTTTAAACGGGTGAAACTGCTGAGCTGCAGAGTAATACAAGTAACCATTACTTAAGTATAGCTTTTAGATGTAATTGTTTAGGTTAATCCGTACCCTATTTCAGATAGAAAGGTACCCGGTTTTGGAAAGTTTCAATGAACCGTACGCAGGTCTTATCCGGGGCGACAACGACTCGATCAATGGGTTGGTCGGTTTGCAGTTGGCTGGCTGGCAATTTGGTCCGATGGGTTTATCAGGCTGTGTTGTGTCAGAATCGACGACATGGACTTCGGCACTTCTCCTCGTTTCGGGTGCCGCACAGCGGTCGGGCTAAGACAGTTTGCCGGCTATCCTAGCGAGGTAGAGCTTCAAAGCGCTTGGGTCGATCTGCTGATTGCATTCCTTTAATACAATGTTGTTGTGTAAGGCTACAACGAATGCAGCACTGACGATAAAAGGACCATGAGTTTGGCTAGTGGAAAAACCTCCTGGATGATTTTGTTGTGCTTAGAAAAACAAAACTACTTCTAACACTAACAACTTCACCCTACGAAGTCCTAAACGACGCTGTCAACAGCTCTCCGCTTAGTTGCCCACGGCCCAGACGCGCACAATGCCGTCCGTGTAGCCCGAGAAGAGCACCGAGCCGTCGGCCGACCAGGCCAGCGAGATGCAGTGCGGGGGCTGGGCGTACTTGCCCTTGGGCTCCTCCACCTCGGGCTGCAGGTCGTGCACCACGATCTTCGACTCGAGGTCCCAGATCTTAATGCCCGAGGTCGTGGCAGCGCACAGCCAGTAGCGGTTGGGCGAGAAGACCAGGGCGTGGATGACGTCGCCGGCCACGAGCGAGTACAGGCGCTTGCCCTCGTTCAGGTCCCAGAGGTTGGCGGTGCCGTCCTTGCCACCCGAGGCGCAGATCGATCCATCCGGGGACACGGTCACCGTGTTGAGGTAGCCCTCGTGGCCGAACAGGTTGGTGCGGAGCTTGCAGTTGGACAGGTTCCAGATCTTGACCACCTTGTCCCAGCCGCACGACACGATGAGCGGGTTGGCCGTCGAGGGCGAGAAGCGCACGCACGAGACCCACTCCGTGTGGCCGTCCTCCGTGATGGTGTACTTGCACTCGCCCAGGGTGTTCCAGAGCTTCACGGTCTTGTCGCGCGAGCCCGAGACGATCTGGCGGTTGTCGGCGCTGAAGGCCACCGACAGCACGTCCTTGGTGTGTCCCACGAAGCGGCGCGTCGTGATGCCCGTGTTCAGGTCCCACAGACGCAGGGTGCCGTCCCACGAGCCGGACAGGGCGAACTGGCCGTCCGACGAGATGACCACGTCCTCCACGTAGTGCGAGTGGCCCTGCAGGCGGCGGCGGGCGAAGCCGTACTCCTCGCCGTCGTTCGACAGCTGCCACACGAGCAGCGACTTGTCGCGCGAGGCCGTCAGCAGCAGGTTCGGGTTCTCGCGGGTCGTGGCGATGGCCGTCACGGCCTTGCCGTTGTGGCCGTCAAGCTCGGCGCGCGGGTAGATGCTGGTCTCGGCCATGGTGTCTAGGAGGAGATTTTCCAAAGTGATCGAGGAATTGTTTTTTATCAGGAGGGAGGGGGGGAGATCGCAGGACCAGTTATCTTTTAAAGGGAGCGGATTGGAGGAAAATTGGAGGAGCGGAATTTTGACGAATGAGAGGAAGCGGTATTAGATTTGAAAGGGTACATTTACGGTAGTGTAGCCATGTTGCGGGTGGACTTCACTTCAAAGTCCGTGTAGCTTGCGTCGGAGCTCTTCCCGTCTCACTTCGAAGTAGAAGCAGGCGTAGAACAGCATGAGAGCGAAAACTACCACGTGCAGCATGAGAGCGGCGAAAACGAGCTGTAGCGACAGCCAGTCGCTGGACGGCACGCACAGCCACACGGCGCTGGCGATGAAGCGCAGTCCACAGTCTAACGCTCTTTCCGACAGGTCTGCAGCATTCATAGCGCGTCATTACTTGTGCCTAGCGTAGGGGGGGGGTTACATTGTGAGGAGGAGAAGGAGTAAAAGTCACCAACTTACCGCGATATTCCTGCATCTTGCGCTTGAAGTGAACCGTACGCAGGATCGTCTTGATGTTGTCAGGGACGACAACGAAGACGTCCACTCGATCAATGGATTGGTCGGTTTGCAGTTGGCTGGCAATTCGGTCCGACGGGTTCATCAGGTTGCGTTGTGTCAGGATCGACGACATGAACGTCGGCACTTCTCCTCGTTTCAGGCGACGCACAGCGGTCGGGCTAAGGCCGTTGTCGTTTATCCTAGCGAGATAGAGCTTCATAGCGCTCGGATCAAACTGCTGGTTGTATTCCTTTACAATGCTGTTGTGTAAGACCTCTCGTAGAGCAGTAACGTCTCTGGAGGCTTGAACGGTGAAAGCACAGCCCACGCCTACGACGAGGCACTCGAGTGTCACCATCCTGGAAGGTTGAGAAGTGTGAGGCGAAAGGATTTTTGGAAGCAATGTCCAAAATAATAGTGATTGATAGGACCTGGGTTGCCCACATTGGTCATTGTGCTTCATCACCGCTTCATGCGCTACTTTGCGCTCGGGGGGCGGACAGAGTAGATGACTTACTGGGTGTCTCTCCGCCTTGGCTTGCAGAATAAAACCCGGCGTCGAACGTAAGATGGCAATATCCATGGTACGAGGACAACATTTGTAACAACTGACCTGGTGTGCAGGATACTTGTAAAAAAAGGAAATATTTAGCTACGGATGTGGATTGGGGGGAAACGACAGAAGTGGAATGGAAAGATTCAGCAAAACACATTTCGTGGAGAGAATTGTGAATTTCTCCGAGTAGTAGCTGCACGGTAGATGCTACTTGTTGCTATCTACAATTAGCATTCGTTGGAGCTCTTTCCGTCTTGTACAGAAGAGGACCAGGAAGTGGAACCCGCCGAGGAAAATCACGAATTGCGGCTTCATTACGACGGCCATCACCTGCACCCATCTCACACCATTCATACTGTACACACCACCAGAAAGTACGCAGACCTGCGCATTGTTACAATGCCATTGTAGACCAGGGATTGGAAAAAAAGAATTGTAATTGTAAAAGTGCAACAATTGTACTACCGCAATATTGATTGCTGGCTGTCGGACAATCTTCACTACATATTGATCACTATTGTCCAGGAAGGATTTAAGATCCTGGCCTGTCATCTAGACGTGTACGCTTAGCTTTCACCTTCTACTTCGTCAGACAGTGTACACAACCGTCTCCTTCACGATTTCCTTCCTTCTGCCCCAACCACTCGATCCGGCGACGATGACTTCTACCTGCTTGGCATGGCCACCTGCAGCGTGGTGACAGTGGGTGGCACCTCTGTTCGCCGAGTTAGTGCCCATGATGAGCGCAGGTTGTGGGCAGGTCCTGACGTTGTTGTTGACGTATGTGGGCTGTGGCGTAGATCGGGAGGACCTTGGGCATGCCGAACCTCCGCCTGCGACTCGAGCGACCAAAACCTTGCTTAAGGAGCGCGATGGAGAAAGCTGATATTGTTAGTGGGAGAGTATAGTCAACGGCGGCGTTGTCTAAGAGTAGTGCAGTGGCGGCTGAGATAAGTCGCTTAAACGAAAGTGAGCACTCAAGAGGTTTCGCGGCCTTCCGTGCTCTCCCGCCTCGTGCAGTCTACCCGAAATGTCCTGAGTAGCTGGTTGTGCCTCTGCCAAGACTGTGAGGACGACTTCAACATGAAGATACACAATTAGATCTGCATATTGCAATGTATTGAACTGGATATTGATATTGTTGCAATATTGATTGAGACGGCCGTCTCGACAACAATCCATATACAATGGATATTGTCCGATCCCTGATTGTAGACCACACTTGAACATCTGACCAGAGAAATCTGCAGCATTCACAGTCATTCTACCCACCGCGATATTCCCGAATCTCGGCCAGGGTCAGGACCGTCCGCAGAAGCTTCTTGATGTTGTCGGGGACGACGACGAGGACGTCCACTAGGTCGACTTGTTTTCCGGTTCGCGGTTGATACTTTTGTGTTGCCGATTGGGTCCCCGGCTACCCTTTTGAATGTGTCAATTGTCAGCGGTATCGCTCGGTTTCGCGGCGCATTTATCGACGTCGCTGGATCCCCCTACAAACTTCGCTACACGACGGATCTTGTACTAGCTGGAGGGAGTACGGTGGTCACGAATCCTTTCACGGTGGCAGCGGGTGTTTGTAACAAGCTGAACTTGACAAGCTCGCCGGGGACATCAAGGCCCCTAATTCCCGCGATCAGCATTTGCGAGCCAATCGATGGAGATACGAGCAGAATGGCATGGATTGGCGGGTAGGAAAGTTTCCTACTACTGTATTTTCCTGGAAACTGCCAATCGCTCTGTTTTCGTCTAGTGCAGGATAGATTAGCTTATTCCGCCTTAACTCGGCCTCATTATCGCCTCTCCTAATTCGGTCACAGAGAGACGACCAGGAATTACCGTAACTCACACAAAGATTACTTTTGGTCTTTCTCATTTGGCACTCAAATTACCGTTAAAAAGCTCTCATTTTCTTCAAAAATGTTTTCTTCGTGTTAATATCTAGCAGTTATACGCGTTTTGATTGGCAAAAACTACGTTTCGATTTCAAAAGAATTGCCTGAGGGCCGGTCTTAACCACTGCCATGGCATGCCATCCCATGGCATTTGGCCTCCGTGCGATGGCACCATGGCACCAACTCGATAAGAATGAAATTTTGCCAATGTTGCCATCATGTGCCATACGACAATATTTCAGATAGAAAATTATCATTGCAAAGGAAACATCAAGATGAGCGGCATGGCAAGCAAGCGCACCGCACACGCAACGCACGCCGCCCGCAAGCCCGCTCGAAGTCAATAGCTGGTTGGTATTCGTGTATGCGTTGTCACCAACAACATACATACTATTTCACGACAGGTTCCACTTTACTGCATCGCCGGTCCCACAAGGGCTCGAGCAAGCAACAGCCGTGAAGCGGCTTAGATGATCACAACACGCCTGCACATGGATGTCATAACGCTGGTAGTGCCCGGAGAAGATTGGCCTCACCTTTGACACCTCTTTCTTTTGCGGGACTCGGATGGGGCAGAGCCACCGATCAACAGCGCCCACATACCCCTTCATTACACGTAGGTTACTCAATCGCTCAAATGTTTTTGCAGCGCGCGGCCGGGCTTGTACGGAAGTAGGAATTGCAGCTGGAGCTCTGGATGAGCGACGATAGCGTCCACCACCTCATGAATCGATGCGTAGAATGCTGCAACACTCACACCATGATTTCACGAACATCATGGTAAGATCCGCCGCTCAACCAGCGCAAGCACATCTGTAGCTTGTTGATATGCGTTACTGGCTCGGTTCTGGTTCGGTTACGCGGCTGCTTTTCGTCGACGGGCAGGTACGGCTCAAGCTTTGCCGCAAGAGCCATGAATGATGAGTACGACATCTTGTAGCACCTATCCCCAACTAGCTTTTTTTAAGGACAAAAAGAAGGATCAAATTTGACGACTCTCGCTTCGCCTCATTTCAACATATATAGCATCATATTGGGTATAGTTTGAATGACTAGTGTTTGGTCTGTACACTGGAGGCGGCGGTGAGCGCTGGAGGTGTGTTGCCTTCGCGCAGCAACTCGAGCAAAAGTGTCACTCCAGACATCACGAAATATGCAGTTTGTCCTTAACTTTAGGACAAAAAATATCCGACTAATAATAGAATCAAGTCAAACGTCGCTTCAGCCGTTATGGCTACAAATCGCCTGGTGCCACAGCGACAGAAGCCCAATAAGATCGTACCTAAACGAGTCAATACAAATTTCAAGACAGTTTTTGTCCTTATCAGCCCAATTAAGGACAAAACCCCTCAAAACTCGAGGCTGAAAAGTCAGTTTGGTCCTTCGTTATTAGGACCAATTTTGTTGGGGCTATGGAATAGGCTCTCGTCAACGAGACGCTGAGCATACATCTCCCAGTCAATACGCTCGCGTTGACGGCACTTCCGGCGCATGTCGACGGGAGCGCCACGAGGAGCATCAGCAGCAGCAGCAGGGCAAGGAGAACAGGAAGCTTGATCTCCGTGGGCGAGAGCGACGCTTGACGTCGGAGGATGCGTTGCGAGTGTGGAAGAGAATTTTGACGTTTTAATGGGATATTTGTGAGTGTGGCACGGTGGCATTTGCAACTTTGGTGGCATCAAGGTTTTGCCATGGATGGCGTTACTACCCTACCCCTAAAGTCGGCGGACCAATCAGATAGGGGTGAGTTATGCCATGGCATGGCATGGCAGTGGTTAAGACCGGCCCTGAGGTTTTGAAATGCAATCTACCTGTTAAACATTCTTTCTGTGAGGTACGGTAACATTGGACGCCTGCCAAATATGGCTTACTCGAGCGGCTTATCTGCAGCGATTACGCCCGACTTAAAAAGATATATGCCGCTTTATCGCAAAAAATCTCTACCACAAAGTTGTTAAAAGTGCTACCTGTGTCCGACTAATAGCGTCCTAAACAAGCCTGCTGCTACAGTGACGTCGGTGCAGTGAGGAGTGTACCCGTCACTTTTCCTCGGACACGCCGAGCGCGTGAATCCTTCTAGATTTCCTCATTCTGACTTTTGGCACAAGCCCCTCCCGCCACGATGGCCACCGAAGACTCGGACGTGCTGCTGCTGCTCGCAGACACCTTCGTGAAGCAAGGTGAAGCGCTGCACGACGCTCGCCGTGAGGTCTTCCGCCTCCTGGTCGAGGAGGCATGGAAGGTGGCGATGCGCAGCCGCCATTACCTCACGGCTCAATGCCTAGACATGCCTTGCGACTCTGCGTGGATGGTCCTGTACCGATACGGGACTGACATCAATTTCCTAAACGCCACCAGCCTTACAAAGTACGTTGAACTGCATGTGTGCTGCGTCAGATGCGTGTATTAACATTACATGAATGCTATGAATGCTACAGGTCTTCCTTTCACCAGCTACTGCGCCGGTTCACGAGCTACTACTACATCCCGCGCGCTCGCTCCAGGGGCCGACCGCTCAAGCTCCGATACCACCACCAGGTCTTGGGGCTGGTCCTTTGCTTATATGTTGGATCGATGGAGCTGAGCAGCTTGAGCATGCTGTTCGGTGTTCCTCCGAGCACATTGGCGCGAACCCTGCGGCGGGCTGAAGAAGCACTGTCCAAGACACTGGACAACTATGCCCCCGCGCGCATCGCATGGCCGTCACCTAGCCGCCAGACTGAGCTGGCGAAGCTCGTTGAAGCTCGTGAGCCTCTGCTGAAGCACACCTTCGGCTTCATCGATGGGAAAAACTTTAAGGTACACACAACACTCATTTTGAAACTGAATTGTATTGCGAAAGGTTATAGCTAAGTATTGCTGCTACGTAGGTCCAGCAGCCCTCGAACGCTGACTTGCAGAACGCCATGTACAATGGCTGGTTGCACTCGGTGTTTGTCACCGGGACGATCTGCTTCGCCGCGGACGGATGCATCGTGTGGTGCAAGCACAACTGTCCGGGGTCATGGAATGACTCGGACACGTCGCTGGGCTTCAGGAACAAGTTGCTGGGCCCCGTGTACTGCCCCGACACGCGCAAGAACGTGGTCTCGGACTCGGCGTTCCCATGCTCCACTGCCATGGTCGGCCGCATCCTTACGCCGCTCAAGGACGGCGACCTCGAGCGCCTGCACCCGTCGCTGCGGAGCTCGGCGCGGACCATCCACAATGCTATCACCTCTGTGCGGCAGGCTGCAGAGTGGGGTATGGGAAGCGTTCAAAAGGTTTACAGCCGCCTCAATCTGCCCCTACCTTACGAGCCAGCACTCCGTGGGCTCAGACTGAAGAATTTGTTCCGCTTGGCGAACTACCGTGTACGCACGGTGGGCATCTCTCAAATTCGCACGACGTTCTCGGGCGAGATGGAGCTGCCTGCGCACTTGGATGACTAGTCTGTAATTGGTAATGCATTCCAATACATGTACTTGAGTTGTTTGACAGATGCATTCATTGACTTTCATCCTTCTTGCTGGTTTTGAGCAAGTGCGCGCAACAATGATGCTGCTTTCTGTAGATCTACTACGAAGTTAGAAGGCTTACAAGCCCGAACTTCGCTAGATGTCCTGCGACGGCAAGGCTTGCATGTGCATCAATCTGAGTACGTACAACAGCATGAGTAGTTCATTTGTGAGGCTTTAGAGCTACACTAAGTCGACGAAAATGAAAGAACCTCACTACCTTGTCCATGACCTGCTTCCGCTGGACGTCGTCCTTGCCTCAGTCCTTCTTCTTCAAGGCGCCGATCAAGATCAGCAGCTCCTGGGTGCGTGTGCGCGCCTCCTCGCGATCGCGTCGGGCGCGGTCCTCCATCTCCAACTTCTCGCGGCGACGACGCTCCTCCGCTTCAGCCTTGGCTTCGGCCTTCTCTTCACGGCGCCGCTTCTCCTCGTCAGCACGACGTGCCTCGGCCTTGCGCTCGTTCTCCTCGCGTAGCAGCAGGATCGTCTCCATGATGCTGCCGCCCATGGTGTTGGCGTTGGCTTCAAGGCCGCTCAACTTGTTCTTGAGCGCGGTGGTGGCCTTCATGGCCCTGATTCGTTTGGCCTTGGCGAAGCTGGCCTCCAGCGTCTCCGTGTCCTCCTCGAAGGCGCGCTTGGCGCCCACCACATCCCGGAAACTGGTGAGGTCGGTGCCTCCGAGGCGGTTCGAGGAGGACTTGTACTTCTGGTCCTTCTTGGGGTTGTCCGTGGAGCGTCCTTGGTCGACTGGCGTCCTCGTCGAGAGACCGCCGTCGCTGGCAGCGGCGGCTGAAGGGCTCTTGCGTTGCACTCCAGAACCAGACTGCCGCGCATTTTGAGGTGCTCGAAGCGGCGCCGGACGCGGGGTACGAGCGCAGACTCCGAGCTCATCGCTGGCAAGTGGTGCCGCCAGCAGCTCTTGGAACCCGCCTCGACTGAGCGGGGTGCTGGAGCTCGTGGAGTCGCCCGTAACGGAGCCGTCCGTGTCGATGGGCTCGTCGTGTCCGGTGCCACTCTGGGCATCGTGCTGCACGTTGTCGCCTTCACCGCTCTTGAAGGAGTCGTCGTCGTCGGGGTCAGCCTCGAACGAGAAGTCGGGCTCCACGAAGCCCTGGTCGCGGTCGGCCTCGTCGTCGATCTCGATGACATTGGCCTTGTCATCAATGGCCTGCTTGGCCTCCTTGGCGCGTCGGATGTGTGGTGGCATCTCCGGCATGCCCGTCGGCTTGCGAGCACTATACAGCGTCTTAAACTTGCGCCTCAGACTCTCGAAGTCGCGCTCCGGTGCTCCACGGGCGCGAGCAGCGTTATAGGATACAGCAAGGCGCTCCCACTCGTCTCGACCAAGCGGAGCACTTGCTCGACGAGGTGTAGGAGTCGGTCAATGTCGAACATGGTGTAGTTGGTGCTGCCGGAGTTCTTGCCCATCTATAGGTTTAGGAAACACACAACGGCAGTCGGTCAGCTAGCTAGCGAGCGAAGGAAGGAAGCTCAAGAGGGGTCGACGCACGGGGGATGGAGCTTGGAAAGGGGAGGGGGCTTGGACTGGAGTACTTGGGAGCTGGCAAAAAGCAAAGTGAGCGAAGCTGTCGACCGTGGCGGCGAGCGGAGCGTCTAGACCAAGCCATACGCACCAGCTACGCGCCTCCGATCTATAAAAGACGCTGCCCTCGGCGAAATTCAACGCGGGAAATCCGCGCGCGCAAAGTGCCGCCTCAATCGCCGCCTTCGGTAGAAGCAGCTCTTCGGATGCGCCTTGGCGCCAAAAGTCTCGTCGCCCACGTCGAAGCCAACTCCCACGTCGGATTCTCCGTAAGCCTCAGCTCAGTCAATTTGAATAGCTAAAGCAGCAATGAACTGACATCTTTTAGTCGCATTGAATGCATTCGTCCGTGCATGCATGCTCCTCACAAACCACCTACATTGTAAACGACCTACACGCAGCGCCCTTGGTCCTCCTGCAGCGTCCTCATGGGTCTTCCTCGTCCTGGATGTTGCTGTGGCGGCATTCAGCAACTTCGCAGCGGCACACGAACCAGAGGTCGTCGCCATAGT
Organism: Phytophthora vignae f. sp. vignae; assembly: GCA_016169955.1. NCBI lineage: Eukaryota > Oomycota > Peronosporomycetes > Peronosporales > Peronosporaceae > Phytophthora > Phytophthora vignae. The sequence continues at coordinate 74,368 of JABJUM010000088.1, read as the reverse complement.
CCACCGTCACCTCTTCGCCACGGCGGATGTCCCTCGTGGTCACCACCACCACGGTCGTCCGACGCCCGTTAGACAGTTCGACGAAGGCCGCTGCCGGTCGGCAGGAATGATTCACGAAGCGCATGAGGCTCCCCATGCGCTCCGCGTTGATTGCAGCGCAGACGCCGGTCGCCGGCTTCTCGGGCCGCTGCTTCAGCACGAGCCTGTAGCCCCGGTTGCGCGGTCGATACGCGCGAGAAGAGCTCACGTGCTCTATCTCCCCGAGGTACTGACCGAGCACTTCACCAGCGTCGATGTCCTCGCCGGCCACGATCCCCAACTCGCGCGTGCGCTGGTTGCGGCCGAGGTAGACCTTGGTCGAATCGTCCAGGCCGTTGCCGCACTTCCCCGAGTACGGGCAGCAGTTCGGACTGCAGAAGACGTGCATCAGCGCGTTCCGGCAGGAGTCCGTGCGGCACGGGTTCCAGCAATTGCAGGACCCGTAGTGACGCACTGCTGGAAAGATCGTGGCCAGCGGGTTGAAGTTGTCGCGCAAGTGCGCAACGCTGTACGGCCAGCGCGCTGGTACGAAGATGTCGCCCGGTCGCGACGCCTGCCGTCGAGCCAGCGGAGCGAGATCCACCGCAGATGTAGGCGTCGCTTGCACAGCAGCGGCAGCAGGGATGGCGCGCTGGGGCGCGGGGTGTTGACGGGTGTACGGGGCAGCGGCATCTCGGCGTGCTTGGCGGTCTTGACGGCGTGGGTGAGACGTCTTTGTCGTCCTCGGGCGCGGCGGGGCTCTTGGTGGCGTCTCCAGCAGCACTGGAGACGAAGTCGTCGGGCTTCGACACGCGCGCATCTCCGTTGGCGGCGGCGTCTCTGGTGGCGGCGGGTTCGTCGCGCTCTTGGACCGATGCTTGGTCCGCTCCGGAGACAGCCACGGCGGCGTAGCCGTCCCCGTTGCGCTTGCGTCGCCGTCTGCTCCGCAGGATCGGCGGCTGCGGTCGTGGTTCGGTGCCGCAGCGACGTTCGGCGGCGTGTTCTCGTCGCTCGAAGAGTCCTCGATGCAGCGCAGCTGCCAGTGGATGGCGGAGTGCACAAGGCGCACCATGGCGCTGCACGGCAACAGCACAGGTCAACCACAGCAAGTACATCAGCATCCACTAGCAGAACATACCTGTCTGTGAGTCGGTGGAGGTCGACTTCGCGCCTTCGCCGTCCGATTCAAAAGTGAGCGCAACTTCAAGTTGTCGGCAGGAAGATATAATAGAGGCGATAAGCCGCCAGAGTGAAGGAAACACCATCAAGAATGATGGTAAGATTAAACTATACAAATAGTAAGATAAAAATTTATGATGGCTACACGACATAAAGGTAGGGTTAGGGCCGTTTATCGAGACCGATTTCGTGTCTCCGCAGATTTACGTCGGGCTTATGACCCCGACATATCACTGCAGATAAGCCGCTCGAGTAAGCCATATTTGGCAGGCGTCCATTGGAATTATTAATGCTAACACGGGGCATAATTAATGTCAATAAGAGATTAGAGTTATGCCAGAATTATCACCGCAGAATAAGTGAAAGGCACAATACATTAATTGTGAGTAAACATGTATACACTACGTGAGATTACTCCGATGATGTCTGGGTGTCATACATAGTACGAGAATCTACGATCTGACTGAGTTTATTCAACATTCTCAATTCAGCGATGCTGTCTCCTGCTGGGTTCACGCGATACTCGTCGACGAAAAGGCGCGGCCATCTTCTGGCTTGAGTTTTCCCACTCTGATTCAGACATTCAAAACCGTAAGGGACCAAGCACAAAAACACAACCTCTCGACACCGCTCCTCGCGCTAGTTGCCGTCGCTCGTTTACTGTATCAGCATCGCCAAGCACAGTTGGAGAAACTTCACCAGGATCAAGTCCAGATTTGACAGTTCACCGCCGGCTCCGACACCGAAGAGGAAGAAAACAACGATGAGGAGGAGACCAATTCTGCCAGGCAAACTGTATCCCCCATCACCGAATGGATTGCCGTCGCGGACGATGGCACCAGGACTTTGTCGCTGGTGTATTACCCCGAGGAGGAGGAGAAGGACAAAACTACTGAAGCATTGGTGCTGGTGATCCCGGGAAACCTAGGCAATCCGTACTTCTATCTGCCGATGATGCAGGAGATTGTCAAAAAGCACGGACGTCGTCATGAAGTCCGTTGTCTCTCGCACGCAGGCCACGTGATGCCCTGGAAAAACCAAAACAGAGACTTCTCCCTGCAGGAGCAGCTGGACCAGAAAGCTTTCTAGTGAAGCAGCGACTACAAGAAAACCCGCACCTGCGCTTGGTGGTCATTGGACAATCTATCGGGAGCTATATGCTGCTTGATATCGCGCGACGATTTCCTCAAAATCTTGAAAAACTCGTTATCCTGCAACCAATGATCATGCACATGTCGCTTTCCCCCAAGAGCAGACAACTGATGCCTTTAATCAACAACTATGAGGTCGTTGTGGTGTTCGTGGGATCATACCAGTCTCGTTTCGTCGATGGATCATCCGCCACACGATTGCTTCCAAGTCGTCCGGCACCATTCAGCTCGCATCGATGTCCCTGGTGAATTCAAGTGGCCTGACGAATGTCTTTGGGATGGCCGCGAATGGGATGAAAAATGTCGCCGGGCTGGATATCGAGCTGTTGTTAAAACACGCGAACAAAATGCTGCTCGTGTACGCGACAAAGGACGAGTGGGTACCTGGTGAGTTCATGCAGGAGTACCAGCTGCGCTTCCCAAGCGCTCGGCACCGTGTTATCCTACATGGCCACGCGTTCATGATGGAACCAAATGGCACACGCAACACGGTGGTTCACATCTCACAGTGGATTGGTAACCTTCTGGTTGAGTAGAGTCTACGCAAGACGTTATTTTTTAGGTTCTTGGGCTACTGTACTTCATCGTTAGTAGCACGCCCGAGGGGTTCGCAAGAACATTTTTTTACTTTTTTTTTTTTACTTTTTTACGTTATTGATTTAGAGCTGTGCATATGATAAAACATCCCCTGCATTTGTGATAAGGCCATGATCTTTTGGTAGGGGGTTAATACGAATCGAGTATCAGTTGCCGTGAATGGCCTGGTGATCCATGATTCTTTGACTGGGCGGTGCGCTATTATTGTGCAACTGTAAATCACGATCTCGTTGCCACCTATCGCTACGGTCTAAAAACGAAAATGGCGAGCCACACTTTGTCACTGCTATCCCGACACCGCTCTTGGTACACGTCGCCTCCCACGCCTCGCCCACGATGCCTTGATGGCCGCCACAAAGGCCCAGGCCACAGAGCTCGCACCGTCTTCTCGCCGTGCGTGGTCTTTTGGTGTATGCAGCTGCCTGCTCTGCGGCGACGATTCCTTGCGGAGGTCATCGCCAAGGACAGAGCTGACTTCTTCGGGCTGCTCTTGCTACAGCTGCTCGACGTCGTGGCTGGTGCGACCATCTCAGGGCTGGCAACGCCGTGGTCGCGCTCAAGGGCTGCTTCAAGCCCGAGGCCCATGTTCATGTTGAATTGGAGCATAGTCGACGCCTCCGTACTCGCTCACATTTCAGTCGAAGTACGGCTCAGAGGGCGTGCCACTTGTGGCACAATGACGACGAAGATTCATTGTCGTTGTTCAATTTATTTTCGGCATTCAACAGAGCTTGGGTAATACAATCATACAGTCTGCGTTACCCTCCGGAGATTGGAACTCTGTGAAGAACTTTCCCCCCGCCATCAAGACGAACTTGGATTCCCCGTCAATAACTAGTACAACAACTTAGTCCATTGATATTGTGGTAGCTAGCAAAACGAGATGTCACCATTAAGCAGTTAATCAACTTCTTGTTCTTCTTGAAACATTTAGGATCTGTGTCGGCACCGAAGTCCTTGCAAACCTCCTGTCCGAGCGCGTTGATGCCTTCAACTACATAAAGTCGAAGATTGCTTTTACTGTACCTTGGTGTCAACGTCCTCGGTCGTTCTTTTGTTTTTCTTTCTAACAAAATTGATGCTGGAAACAATATTGTCTGCATTTTTTTATTGCCCACCGGTACGGATGGTACTTGAAGAAGATCGATCTACGAACGTCGTGGGTCCACAATGCGAGGCACCTGGTCAAAAAGTCCCGTTTGGCTACGGTAAAACGTTTTGTACCGATTCACGATCGCCTTGTGCTGATTTCCTGCAGCAGCTAAATTCGTTTCATCTAGCTTGAACACTTGAGTGAAAACGCTCATCGGATCTAAATCCCTCTCCAACCATTGGTGAAACAGCTCGTCCTGGAATCTTGTGGCCTTTGGGGCTGTGCCCGGGAAAAACATTGCCATGTCCACGATGAGCGCAAATCGATCTTCACCACCGAAGCCGTTCACTAATACCCTGAACAAATTTGTTTTTTCGTGGGGGTTTACCCCGTTGAAGAGATGAATGTACTCATTCAGTGTCTCCAATTTCTGGCTCACCACAAACAGGAACTCCTCATTGCTGATCCTCAGAAGTCGAAACACATCCTCTGCTGTCTTCTTGCTGTTCAGCCAAGACTCCAACTGCTGCGCCTGTAACTTCGTCGCGATATCCTTCGTACTGTCGAATTGTTTGGCATGTTCCAACGCTTTCGCCACCAGAACGTCTCCGTATCGTCTCGTGAGCGCCCCAAGTAATGAGACTTTGCTGTCCGGGTACTGTTTGCTGAACATGTCCAAGTACTTGATCAGAGTATTCAGGTTTGGGCTAGCAATTGCCTCGTACACATTGTTGCTGAGCTTGAGTTTCGCCATGACGTTCGCCGCAGATTTTTTCTTGTCGAGCCACGATTTCAGCATCCTCGCTTCGAAACCGGACTTAGCAACGTCCGTGAGCTTTTCGACCCAAGAAATTGCGCTCTCTTCGTCACCCCCTAGTGTCGCACGGAATAGGTTTCGTTTAGGAACGTCGTTTTGCTTGACATCGAGTGAGCGGATGGCAGGGATCGAGTAAGTGACACTGGCCAGCAAAAAGGCAGTAATGATCACGATATAGTGGGGGCCCATTCAAGTTGGTCGGTACTGTCAGCGTGGTTCTTTGGACGTAATTTGATGAGTGGGCGATGAAGCTGCGAATATTCAGCCCATCAAAAAAACTGCCCTGTAGGAGATAATTTTTTGTGTAGCTATGTTGTTGAGACATGGTTCCACCGCATCGTATGATTTATCATTGGAAGGTGAGCTGCTTTGGAAGGTGAGCTACAACCCATGGAGCTGAGCCCGCACCGCATCACAAATTTTATCGGTTCCGCGTCAGTGAAAGAAGGTGTAGTGTATTACGGCATTTAGCTTATATTTAATGGGCGAACGTGATTGTGATTTCTCGTTCCGGGAATAAACCGTTGGTGGTGATTGGAAACGTTGGTCTTTTTGCACTATACTAAACCAATGCAAACAGTAACCTTTGTGATCGAATACCGAGTACGAGCGGCTGGCATCGTTGTTGCTGGTTAATCCTTTTTTTATACGTTACAGAGCTATGATAACTGCCCCCATATGAAAACCAAGTGTGCAACGCTGACGATCAGCAACAGTGGCACGATTGAAATAATGACTTCCGGTGCACCTCGGGAACACTTTAGAGCACCTGAAACCGGCGTAATCTGCATTCAACGGCGAGGTTTACTCATGTATGGACATATCACATGATACGAGAATCCAGTTATCGGCGGTCACCGCCAGCTGGTAGTCATTACGAAACGGACGTTTGATGCTCAATTCTTTCTCCAGCAAATTTGGTGGTAAATGGTAGTCGACTCGTGGGCACTTCATCGCGGTCTGAACGCGTTGCTTTTAAGCTGGACAATGTCTCTTAACGATAGGATAGAATACGGATACGAGTGTATACACTATTTACACTATTGTACAGTACATGTATTATTAATAATAATACTAACAATCATACTACGCCATGTGATCTGCTCACGCGCTGAGACGCGATAGAACGCCTGCCGAGAAACCAGAGGTCGTGACTGCACTATCGTTTCTGGCTCTAACAATGCCGTCGACGAGTGGAGTAGAGCTCGGCGGCCTTCTCTGGTGAGAAATCCAGTACATGTACATAGTTGACTTCATAAATGAGCATATTCGATGACACGCTAAAGCGTCGCGTAACTTCGGACGAATGACTACACCATTTCAAGGCCAAATTGAGAGAAGTCGTGCTTCAAATTGAAAACCGCCAAAATCAAATGAAGAAAACCTCCAATCATGAATATGCATATCATCTAATCACCTTCAAGAACAAATATATTATACAGAGCAACTGACTTGCCCACTCTATGTTGATCAGAAAATTCCCTCCGGAAAATTTTGGCCGGGACAGTGCCCTTTTTCTTGATCTCTCTTGTTTTGATTTTGGTCGTTTTTGTTTTGATTTTGACTTCTCTCAATTTGGCCTTGAAATGGTACTGTAGTGCAGTTAACAGTAAGTTGTCGTAACAGAGGAAGTCTCTTTTTATTATGTCTTCGAGTGGACAGGTTACAGTATAAGTTCTGATCCTCGTGTTGTACGTTGTCCAGCAGCTTCGTGCCTGCACGGATAAATGCAATGGAGTTAGTGAACGTGTGGTGCTTTTGGACGAAGGCAAAAAGGGGGATTTCAAGAGTGAGAGGCACCAATCGGGTTCAAGGCCGTCTTCAACTCTTATCGAGCTCTAGCAGTGCTAAAATGTACCCTAAATAGTCACAAAATTTTATGAGTTTGTGCGTAAGCAAGTTCCTGTCGCGTTCGTTTACTCCGCGGGAACAGATCACATGATGTAGATTTGTGGAGTACAGTACGTAATGCAGCCGTGCTATCCTACATACATGTATTATAAGTGTGTAAGTTAGTAATTTACCATTGGTAACTGATCATTCACGCACCCGGTCACCTATTGTTGTTCAGATCACGTTGATGTGTCCAGGAACCGAGTATATACACTGCGATAAGGGGACGCCGCCTGCATCTGGCAGAGGCAACGGAAGTGTCTACAGTATCTACAGGTGGAAGTTCTCATGGTACAGAGGAACTGTGATTTCTACACCTTTTCAACTTCAAAGCTGCAAATTGTAAGTTCAATTCTGCAAAAGGTAAGTTCAAAACTGCACGAGCAGAGACCAGGCTAGCTTCGTACTTTTATACACAGCTCATTGGTTGGCGCGCAGCACAGCTAGCCAATAGGCAAGTTGTACTCTATAATCAAATACGATGATACATATTATACAGGTTGTAATATACATTTATAGAGTATTGTTGTTTTGATTTTACCTTTTGCTGTTTTGAACTTACAATTTGCAGTTTTGAAGTTGAAAAGGTGTACAAGCAGCCTTGGATCGTTGCAACGTCCGCTACGTGCGTAAGCTTGTTGCGGTTTGCAGCCTACCGTGGTCCCGCCGAAATGAAAGCTATATTTTCTACGGTAACGCATTCTTGTGTCTTTGCCGCCCAAAAAACGCACACGAGGCAGGCTCACCTGGTCCTCCTGACTTCCGAAGCTTACATCGCTTGTGTGGAGCTAACACTCACATGGCGACTCAGCATCGAGCGTGTCGATGCTGTAGTGCGTGATGTTAGTTGTCGTCTTCTACAATGAGGACACGAGCCAACTCTCTCTCCTTCCGTGATACTGAGAGAGGGAGGTCGTTACTGTATAGCGTGAATACCTGCACATGTACATGCACACGCATTACAATGGAAGGTTGACTGGTTCGGCGATGGTATTAGCTACCCGCCCTTCGCCTTTACCTCATTGCTGGTGGTGCTGGTGGGGTTTCACGCAGTCGTGTGGCACGAGACATGGATTCATCGTGACAGAGAGGTCTACCGGCTAGGTGGTCGTCAGCTTTAGCCTCAATGCAAGCCAGATGAGCACGATTGGCGACGTACTCGTGTACTATATTAAAAACAAATTTCGCCACAAGACGACGCAGCAATCTGTGTCGCCTACTGTATTCCGCAAACATGTTAGTCATTTTCACAACATACTACTGTAGCTCAGTGTATGTGCTGTTTGCAAACACAAGGATGCGTCGCTGTAGAATAGATCACTTGAATGAGCAGTACATGGGTTCACAGTAGGATGCAAACCTCTGTGAGCGGACGCAGCGAACTGAGCTGCAGCACTACGACGGCACGCCAGAGTCGGCAACACGGACTTCGTACCGTGTTATGGTAACACGGTCGCATTATCTTTTGCGGTTACACAGTCTTCTCACCGAGTCATAGAAATACGGTCAACGCAGAATCTCGCGCAAATAGCGAGCCGAGCGCCGTCTTAGACGCTAACAGCCTCTAGGACTTCACCAATATAGGGTATTCACCATATTACCTTAATCGTGGCTGTGATATATTAGCACCTTCAAAATCTTTATTCCGGCATTGTGCCATATTTAAGCTATATGAACTCCGGTTGGCATACAATTGCTCAACTTAAATGAGCTCTTCTGTCTGAAAGAGACACGGTAGGGCTTACGAAGTCAACGCTGCGTGCTGCTCGTTGTTTCCAGCGCTATGATAGTAATATCCGAATGGCGGAAGCTGTATTGGTATTAACATCTCGTTACCGAACTTCGGCAGGACCGGCAAGCATGCAAGTATATTGCAGTTCATCAGTCTTCCATTTACTTAAGAGTATCATGTTCTTATTTAATGCAGTTTCGAGGCGCGTTGAAGCTAAAAAAAATTAAGTTATTCCATGTAGGATTATGGATGCCTTCACCTATTGTAGTTAGTGTTGACAAGGCCGTGATGTTACTCTTCTATTTCCTGATAAAGTCAGGTTCGCACTGTCCGTTGACCAGACAATCTTTTCAAATGGGTTTCAGTATTCTCTGGTTCAGTATCCTAACTTTTTAAAAGGAAGATCGATTTTTACCTTACGGGTTTGCACTGCACACAACAGCCTTTCCCAATACATAATAAACACTACTTTTAGGCGCAATGAAGTAAGTATTATTGCCTGTCCTTCTGCTTTCCATTTTTACTCCTGTTTGGCCGTTCCCCAGACCTGAGCGACAGCGCAGGCAACGTCACAGCGACCTTTAGGGTCCTGTTAAGAGCGTCAATCTGCTCAAATGACATTCGTACACAAGTAAGCTTCATAGAAACGTTTTTCTATTGCCAAAACTTCACTTTCGTAGTGTAAAATATAGTTTTTTACACTCTCAATCCGGCACAGTGCCACTTTTTATCGCCAAGTGGCGGATTTAAGGCGTTTGGTATTCACGCTGCAGCAGGCCTTACATCTCTCCATTGGGCATAGTGATACCGAACGTGCTACTAGCCCGTCCAGTTTAATGCAGCGTGGTTACCCCTCTATGGCGATATTTAACGCTCCAAGCTATTATGGCAGCAGCGCGCATCTTCGAGAGTAGGTAGCCGACTAAACTGCAACAAATACTATGGCAGGTTTGACACGAGAACGCGTGAAAAAAATCAGTGACCTTCTAATAAAAGCATTCTGGGGTTGCACCCCCAGACCCCCGCAGTAGAAAAACTAACTCCGCGTTCCGGCAATGGGTCCGTTCGCTGGAATGGTCGTCGCTGGGCCCGTCTCGCAACCGCTCACTACCGCCTTCTAATTTTGTTGACCTACCCCTAAGGCTGTGTGTTTTTCAGACTTTTTGTGCTTCTACCATTTACTTGTTTGACACAATGCTAAATAATCCTCGAGGCCCTACCCCTTGTGTAGAAATCCCAGTGTCTCAGGGCCGTTCCTAACAGGGATCACGACTCATGATCCAAACAAGGATTCGGGTTAGCTAGAGCGTGATCCCATCGTCTGTTCCTAACGGGCGCATGATCTCATACTATATTTGACTGTGTCTCGAGGGGTTATTTCTCCATTTCGGTTCTATCATCTCGTTAGCACAATGGAGATGCAGCAGGAGACTCCTCCTACGACTATCAGCAGCAAGTGGAGTGCCTTCCAGAAGCCCGGTAGCAAGCGAACAGTCCCTCCTCCAACGTCTGATGACTACAGCCTCTGGACGGTTGACCAGCTCAAGCTAGAGTGCACTGCTTGCAAACTTGCGGTTGCTAAGAACACCAAGAAGGAAGATCGTGTGGCGATTCTGAGCGCTTTCGACCATTCGAAGGGTGGTATAGCGCTCCTGCTATCAAACCAGAGACTCGGAAAGCGCTCGAGCAACAGTGGTGAGTCGGAGGGGGCTCGGCGAACAAGACACTGTATGCTTCGATTAATCAACGCTCTTTTCTCCGAAGAGTTCTTCGAGCGGTTCATTACGTCTGGCGACCAGCTCACACGCAAGCAACTAGATGAAGGGGGCTCTAGATTTTGGGAGGCAGTAGCTGCGGCTTTCAACGTGGCCAATGGAATCTACGACAAGCTTGTGTCGGACGACTCGCTTTTTTATGGTATTTACCCTGATCGGATCACCGCTCACTCCGCTGCTAAGTTAAAGGCTATGTGGAAAGATGTTCACTCTGCCTTCGCAAAACGTGCTGAAGCACGCAACAAGTTATCCGGGGCGCATGGAGAGTTTTGGAACTTCTGCCAAGGTGACAAGGCTGTCATGTACTTGAATTTGTGGTGTGACGTCCGTAAAGCTGGTCGTGAATTTTGTGCTGGTGGAGTCTATGAAGAGAATGAAGACGACTCGACCAAGGAAGGCGACTCGGCCCAAGCCATCCCTAAAAAAACCGCAAGCGGCAAAAGGCCCAAAACCATGAGGACCCTATCGTAGCGCTAACGGAGGTTCTAACCAGACTCGTTGAGACAGAAGCTACCACGAAGACGGAGCTCTTCGTCGAACAAGCGGCTCTTGCTCGTGCTCAGCGCGCTCGAATTGAACGCGACGATAAAACGGAACGTCTAGCAGCAATTGATGGGATCCTAGTACGCCAGCGACGTGCACTGGCCACGCTAGACGAACAAATTCATGAGCGCAATCTCAAAGGAATGCCAATTGCCCCTCTCCGCGATGAGAAGGAACGTTTGCGACGCCGGGTAGATGTACTTCAAGCAAAAGCAGACAAGCTTGAAGGTGAAATCATTGGTAGCTAAAGAGAATACATTTTCTACATTGCTAGTTAAAGAGAATACCTTTTCTACATTGCTAGCTTAAGTTACTAGACCCCAAATGCAAGATTACTTTGGGCGTGCCATGTTGTGGTCTTCAATGTGCTGCATTACGACTTGACGCAATATGTGCCCATTCTTCACCTTCACGTCTTTTATCTCAGGTGAATCTGCTTCGGTGTGTCTGTAGCTACAGGATTCGAGCGCATTGTACTCGTCCACAACCGCAGTCCGACAAGCAAGATGGCTAGATGCATTGATGCGGTCGTCGATACAGAGGTTGTGCAACTTCATGCAGGTTTTAATTACGAGGCCACAATGTACATAGTCAACTGCTAGCGGTCGCTGAAAAACTTGCCATTTGTTGACCAATAGTCCAAATGACATCTCAATGCGAATCCGTAACTGAGAAATGTAGAAGTTGTATGCTGAATGGGCGGGGGATTTTATCTCGGGCTTCGTAAACGGCACCAGCATTGAAGGCGCGAGTATATAAGCGTTGTCCCCGATTACGTAGTAGCCAAACGGAAGCTGCGTGATGTCTTCACTTACTTGCCACTTCTTGAAGGCGACGTTGTCGGACACTTTACCAGGAGAGTTGAAGCAATAGCCAATGAATCTACAGGATGCATCGCACATGGCCTGTACGTTGATTCCATGAGTGAGATAAAGACCCGAGAAGAACGCCGACACATCAGGCACTTCAACAGAGCTCGGGACCTTGATTTCACAAAGCCAACCATCCAGACAGCCAATGCAACCCGTCAAAATGGTGTTAGAACTGATAGGAGCGGAACTTTCTCTGTCAACCTGTACATATCAATAATACTGTAAAACCTGTGATTGTGCCCCATGGGACACTCCATTAGTACCCCCCTTCTAACATGGGGCACTATTAAAGGGGGGGGCACTAATAAAGGTAATGGGGCACTAGGGATGTCCAACTACAAACAACTCAGCTTTAGTGGATATTTTCACTATAAATTTGATTATTAGACGACAGTATACAAACGCCAAGTGTTAATTACTTGAAATTATGGATTTGATCTGAAATTGTTCCTAAAAGCTCAAATTTTCGGATAAAGTTTAGGGGGTGCGGCACTTATAAAGGGTGGGGCACTATCGTAAGTCCCCACTCCGATTCTAATTTTTTTTGGGGGGGGGTGGGGTACAGATATCTCCCTCAAACTTTGGCAGCTTCATTTGTTTATTGTATAGAGGCTATAGAATACGCAAGACAATGGATTCTGCGAGTCACTTGTACCACTCTTTCATTACAACATTACAACAGCACGTCGCTCATTAAGACCTGATCTCGCCGCTCCGGTGCCTTCACCGGGTCACCGAACACGACGCCTGAGTGTCGAAAGCAATTGGCGATCGTAGCTGCGCTGATCCTGGCCCAGACCTCCTTCGACCACCACATTGCTTGAAGCTGATCCACCCAGTAGATGTTCTTGCCCTCTGGAGTTGTTTCTGGCGAGTCCTCGTCCGCTCTGTCCACCGCCAGCTGCATGTGCTCGTCCCGGTATCCGCTCTTGAACCTCGTTAACCAGCCAGACGAAAGCTTGAGGGCAGGAGCCGTAGGTGTCTTCGCTAAAATTCTCCTTGCCTTCGTCTGCAGCAGCCTGCGTGACAGGCAGACGAACTGGGCGTTGCAGCCTTGGACGAAACGGCCCAGCTCCGACTCCAGTTGAGGGCACCGTACGCACAGCTTCTTGCCTTTGGGTGTCGACGCTGTCTTTCGCTTCTCGATGATGGAGTCTGCCGTCTTGAGGATGAGTCGGACAGTCTCACGCGAAGGGGGGGGGTGCTGCAGGCCAAACTCACGCCGAGCCCACTCAGCCAGCTTCGCAGTCGACAGTGAGAGGTGGCGCTGGTGCTGGCATATGACCTCGTACTTCTGCTGTACGGTCATCCACTTGCCCTTGTTGGACTTGTTCTCGATCATGGTGGCGGTGTGCTCGTGGGGGGCAGGATGCGGAGTGAGCTGAGAGCCCTGCGTTGGGCGGGAAGGATTCGAAATTCAAACGTGCCTGAATTATGCCCTGTCCGTGTAAACCTGCAGATACCGATATCAGCATGTCTGAAAGGGAATTGGCTAGTGGTGTGCCAAAGTTTGAGGGAGATATCTGTACTATTGAAGGGAGGGGGCACTTTACAGTAGACAGTTTCTTCCACCTGTAGTCGGCGTAATCTACTGTCGATCGATGCGTTTACTCACGCTTGGGCAAGATCAGATCACATGATGGTGAGAAGCTCAGTTGTCGCCTCGTTGGTTAAGATCATTCACGTCCGCGGTGATCATTTGGCAATTGTCCACTAAAATTCCATTGTTACCAACTTTCTCCCAAAGATGGTGCGCTCTGCTTCGACCCTCTTCCCTTTTCACTTTGATCCAGCACGATCTACGTCTTTCAGCTCCAACGTCATTGAATCGGTAGTGCCTAGAGCGATTGTTGTTAAAGACCACGTCTACTCGGAGAGAAGCCCCAGGAAAAATACCAGTTTCGCACCGACTGCCCCAGCGTATGCGGCCCCAGAAGCAGTGCAGCTCAACATGCCCAACGTACCCGAACTTGTGAGTTCTACCCAACCCTTTCACAGTGAGACTTCAGCAAGTCGGGCACTCAAGGCATGCACAGCGTATCGGAATATGCAACAACTCAAATTCCTGTTGCGCTAACCGACAAGGAACGGGGTCAAGAAGTGACACCGTCGAAAGAGCAAAAAATCTCCACTACAAACCAATGCCAACTGGAAGAATGCGAAGTCCAAGGGCGATGCCAACTGCGAGCGCACCCAAGCGCTTCGTGAGAAGCGCCGTTTAAGTCAAGAGCGGTACCGCAGGAAGCTTGTCAAGCACACTATGAATCTCAGCGTCGAGGTGGAAGCGCTGCGCCTCGAGATCCCGTTGCTCCAGATGCAACACACACGGATGCTATACAGCTTGGAGCCTACTGTGCAGTCCGTGGCGACCGAGTATTTTCACGTCTTCCTCCACGGAGTCAACCCGTCCCACTTTGTGCCGCTGAACTCGGGATTCTGCACACAAAACCCCAAGGCACAACGTCAGCTTGTGTTCTTGCGATCGACCATGACCGCAAATGTCATGCTCGGCGAACGGCGAGGAGTAAATGCCCTCCTGGAACAATGGTGGCGCTACTCGGCATACTTTGATGATCTTCAGCTGGAGCTGGAGGACATCAACGACACGGTAGGATCGTGCGTGTCGGCTTTGGCGACTCTAACGGTAACAATTTCGGACGCGAGCTTGCAGCACGTGTTCCCACACCTTCAGGTGACCGACAAGAACTGTCGGAGCGCGGCGGAAGAGCGTAGGCTCGCACTTATTGGGTCGAAGCTACTGGGGCAGCGACTGGTTCTTCCATGCCGCTTCTGCTTCGAGTGGGATGACGGCGCCAAGCGAGTGGAGCGACTGGGGATGACGGTTGACTTCATATCGCCGTTGGGATGTACGTTGGGGGCTCTCGATGATGCAGCACTTGTACTAAAGCAGGCTCTAATCACGCCGGAGGGCACCATCGGAAAGTTGGAATGGTAGCTGCTGACAGTCGCCTAGGCCTACCTAAGAATCCTACGCGCCGTTTTCACACTGCATTCATTTTTTGGATCTATCGGTCCGTGTGTGGGGTCTCTTGGGTGGTATTGAATAAGGCGTCAATCATCCCATAGAGGAAGGAGAGGCACTCGTGTGCGTGCTAGCTGTCGGACCCGTAGCATCTTTCTCGCACGAGCAAGGCTTCAGCTATAGATGGCAAATACTGCACCATATGTCGGTGATTAAATAAGGACGCCAAGTCCCCAAACTTCATAAGTTGCTCCGCTGGACAGAACCGAATTTCTTACTTGTCGATCCTTTCACCACAGTTAAGTAGCTCTGCAACGTACTCCGGCCCGTGCCTCGAATCGAGTTGATCGATGATCCGATCACGGCTTCAAGAAGAGCTCTTCTTTCGTTACCTGAAAACACGAGCACATAGCCAGCTAACGAGATGCTTGCATTTAATCTGACACGAAGCACTAAATAACATTGTGCAACTTCAACACAAAGAGGCATTTGTTTGCAAGTGTTTTAAAAAAGCAGCGGTCGGAGAATCTTCATGTTTAGCTTACCGTATTTATGGTGGCTTAAGGCTACATCAAATGTACGCGTCGCAGAACTCTGCCGTCTGAGCCATCATTGCAACCCAGCTTGCTACACCGTCCCCAAAGGCATGAAACTTGCGCGCTGATTCATCAGACTTTGTCCCGTGAATCTCCGCGAAAACAGCACATTGCAACACGACATCCCAGTGACCTTTGTCACTGTCAGAAGCACTGGAGTCGGTTGAAGTGATGGAGCCGTTGCGCCTCACCTCCGACAGAACGATCGCCAAGCTCACGTCGAGTAGGGTTCTCGACTCCACGTTGTACGGATGTAGGTCATCTTGATCCACACTATCGGCGACAATGACTGCGTAAGGGCGGCCGCCACCAAGCTCATCATCCTCGCAATATCTGGTGTACATCACCTTCTTCGACTCGGTGGTAATGTCGCTTGAGTTCGCAGAGATGAGGCAAAAACTGCAAGCAGAGTGGTCATCTCCGATGGTTTCGTAGTCCTTCCGCTCCGATGAAGAGCCCAATGCTTCGAGCGTGCTGATCTCAACGTTGGAGACGAAGAACTTCGCTGCGTTGTAGGCCCCCTTGAGAGATTTCACGCTCGACAGCTGGATGACCTCAAAGCGCTCACAACTGAAGCTCCCATCTTCGGCCTGGAAGCGCCGCTCTGAGCTGTGCCTCGTGCGAAGGTTGATGCGCTTAGAGCGGGCGGTAACATACTGAAAAGCTTGGTAGAGCTTTCTTTCTTTTTGACACTCCAAGGCCAATTTTCTCATCTCTTGGTCACGGGGTAAATGAATGTGTGTGTGCAGCGGATTCATCGCGCCGACATTCTGTATGGAAGACATAAATGCAACTTACAGTTAGCCCACAATCTGGTGATATGTACCAAGTTCTTACCTGGAGGTTAATACATTCCGACTGAGCACCAGCGATGACTAGCCGTTGGTCTTGAATGAAACCTTGTAGCGAGGAGTTGGTACGCTGTAAACGGCGCAATTGCAGCAAACGATCACTTGGGGACATCTTGCAGATCTCAGCATGGCTTTTCAGGCCATCCACTCGGCGCTGCAGCAACTTGATCTGCCTCTTCAGGTCCTCGATTTCTTGTCGGCGAACTTGATGCGTTGAGATCCGCTTGGTTTGGGGCATGATGCGTAGTCAGCAGTGGTGTCCGACCAAAAAGAAACTGCCCCGGGCAGCGTATTTTCTCTCCAGAACGGATAGTGTGCGGGAACGCAGACCGCCATTCTCGTGCACGCATCGTCTGGGCCGTAACAAGACCCCCCCCCCTCCACAACGGATACCCACCTTCAACGAGCCGAAGACATGCCCCAAGATAACGCTTCAAAGAAAGACCACGAAAGGAGGAAAGGAGGAAAGGTATAATCTCCAGACCGTCCGTCAGACAAAATACAGAAGGGGTAGGTTGACCTGGACCACCCGCTCTCCAACGAAATAACCATTGACAGCACATTAAAAATACACAAAAGCCGTGAATTTCACAAGGGCCTCCGCATTAGCAACTAACTCCGAGTGTGCGGCAACGGGTCCGTTCGCTGGAATGCTTGTCGCTGGGCCCGCCTACGCAAATACCGCGCGGATTTGGTACGGCTACGCTCCTCACCATCGTTGTGGAATTCACGGATCCGTGTGTTTAATATTTTGTCAGAACCTTTCGCGTGGCGCACATCTCTCGCGACGTTTGTAACATGTGCAGGCTGATGTGTCTACAGTAGCGAGAACACTACAGGTACATCGTGCTCGTAGGAAGACACTTCCAAAGACACTGTCACATTTCTATCGCCCGAGCAAATACTAAAGTTTAGTTTCGCGATCAAACATTACATGTGTGTTATGCGCCAAACAAAATGTTGAAATACTGCACATTGCTGTTGTCTATCACCTGGAGAGTCTCTATTACCACAATATGATATGACTTAGATTTTGTATGTGGGGAATAAATCGTACTTAGTGTAGATTGAAGTGGGGAGGGGGTGAAACCAAACTCGCTCGGCAAGCCGAACCAACGCCTGTGGTTTAAGATCCGTGTGCGGAGCACGTGGGCTTAAACCCAGGGCCAAACATGGTCACATCTCGCTCGGCCCGTTAGGGTTAAGCCCTGCAGGGAAGGGTTTCTGAGATTAGGCTGTGGAACAGTTTGCTGCTGGCGCCTCCAAATTACATAGTTTGAAGCAAGGTGACACCCGTCCCCCAGATTGTGGTAATAAGCTCTACCGTATCACCTGTACTCCACCTAAAATTCCCATCTCGGCATCAACAATTTTGTTTATTCCTTCATGGGTAAAGGAGCTTAGGGGAAATCCCGACCAGCTCCCCTGGACCACCACAACTGGTGACCATCCACTGGCAGTCAAGAGTCCAGTGACTTAGCGCGACTTCCGACACGCCTGCCGCTACTGTTGCGATTTTACTTGTTGACTTGCCGCTAGCAATTTCTCTTGTTGAGTAGCGAGTTCCTCTACAGTACTGTACATTGCCTATATTACCTCTATCGATATGTGATGGGTGTCAGCTGTGGGAACAATTACCCAGTGACACGAACCAGCCCCTAAGGGGCTGGTTCGTGTCACTGGCAGAGGCTAATGTTAACTTGGTATCAATGATATTTTTTTCGAATATAATATTGATAGTATTCAATATTAATATTATATTGGGTAGCAAAATGCGATATCAATCAGATATTTCATATATCATTTCAAATCTCACCGAATATCAAGTATTTTTTATGATATTTCCAGAAGACCTCTGCTCATGCTCTGAGGGGTGCGATTCATCCGGTAGGAATTCTCAGCATGGCAATGGGCATTATCAAGGTACTAGCAAAGGGTTTGCGCCGGCAGTCATGTAAAATATTTTGTCAGCTTTACCCCGCGTAGGAATATTATCCGTGGATATCATATTGGAAGTGGGTGCACTCCTGGATGCACTCGAATTTTGAGGGTTCAGACAGAGTTTGGAATTCCACCGAGTCAATACTAGCAAAACACGCGCCGGTACTTAGTAGTACAAGTAGTTATTACAGTACCACCTGTATGCGTCTATTATAATTATACATAAGGCAAGTATCCGGCCCAGCTGTACCTGAATCCTGGAGCTACCCGGTCCAGCTGTATCTGAATCCTGGACCGAGAAGCGCCAGCTGTACCCGGCCCAGCTGTATCTGAATCCTGGACCGAGTAGCGCCAGCTGTATCTAATAAATACCCGGTCCAGCTGACAGGCTGTCAGTGACAGCTAATACCATATCTCTACTTCTGTTATTGTGTGTTCTGTTCCAAATTTCCACGGGCGGTTTGTTGAACCGCCCGAGCCAAATCTCCGGCCAATCTCCGCGGCCACTAGGATTGGTTATAGGCACCCGTTTAAGTACGAACTGACCTTGACATGCGGGCACTTGGACCATATGGTTGGGCCCGGAGATTGGGCAAATGACTTGAGATTTGTATTTGGCGATTGGAGCGGGGCTCCAAACCGCCGCGATTTGGAAATTTTGACCGGAATTCACAATATTGGCAGTAAAAACAAAATACCGCAATACACTAGCTTATATCGTAAAACCCAGAGCTATTCCGGGCAGAGCACGGCCTTGCTCAGATACCTTGGATGTAAATACAGTACGGGGTTGTAATACTTGTTGGTATTGCAAATTGCAAATTGCAATTTGCAATTTGCAATGGTTCAAACGTACCAAATTGTGGTACCGGTGAGCATTTGCCCCACAGTTTGCTATCGCATGCTTGAGTACACAATGAATGGGATGCAGCGTGACGCAGCCTGCGTGTATGGTTTGCCACCTAACTAATATCAACCGGGTATTCGTAATGACGACAGATTGGTTTTATGCTGGCCAAAAATACTAGAAATACGTCATCATTTCGTACTTAATGAGATATTGATATATTATATGATATATTAATATGAATATCAATATTATTTTACCTGGATGCTAAAATATCATATTTCATATATCAAAACTGAATGTGTCGATATTATATCAATATCAATATTACCCATTATGGGGTTAACATTAGCCCCTGGTCACTGGGTCTGGTTTAATGACAGGATAGGGCCAAGATTTGCTTTGCCTTTTTACTCGATTCACTATCGAGTTACAGTCACACCTCTATAAATGACACCCAGTTCGCTCGGTCTAATACGCTGTTTCAGTTAAAGAATTGATCAGATAAAGAAATGGCTACACTTCAAATGGCTACATTTTCATATGTTAGGTGCACAATACAAGGGCTTTCTTTACCTGGTACCCCTCCAGCATTTTCGTACTCTTGTTTAACGGTAGGCGCGGTATTGTCTGTTCCTACTCCTTCTTCCCATTGGTATTATCAGAGTCGCATCCCCTCAGGATGTACGTGAGTTATAATACAGTAAGGTTATGGGAACATTTGTTGTACCGATATCCTGCCACCATGCCTGCAGTTTTATCTTTTGCTTGGTATCTACTGTCCCTACCGGTAGATGTCTCGACATCATATTTGTTTAGTTTTTATTCGTAAAATATATATCTACGCTGCGCTAATTGTAAAATACTGTGGCTAGCTTATTTATCAGTATTTACAAGCTTGCAGTTACTGCAAACACTTTGTAGCATCCCAAATACAATTTCTCTCTTCGCTCGATTTGTTGTGGCGAGAGTAGTGGTAGCAATGGCTTACGTGGGGGGAGGCAGGCATGTGATTGCGAAATATATATGAGTTTGGATCTATTACTACGGCGTCCATTTAGAGGGTAGAGGCGCCAACAATGGCGACAATTTAGAGACTAAAGAGGTTTTTGATCAGTTATAGAACACCTATAGTGAAATCCATATAATCCCGTATGCAGTCGAGGAATCATAACCAGATAGGGAACACATAGTCACTTAGAGGGGTTCATTTTGGGAGGTGTCACTGTAAAGGAAAAAGGGGGCAGGTGTCTTTTATGAAATCTAAGCTAGCCAATCAAATCGCTATTCTGCCCCCTCATTAAATCAGACCCAGTCAGCGGGGGCGGGCCCCGCCCACTGTACAGTGTACAATTAGTGGTACCACTGGGCCAGATCCCGGGATAACGTGGTGTGCGTGGTCACTACACACACACACCACACTGTGGCGGCACATGCACAAAAGCAAAGAGGGTTACACTAATGTAAGCACATACGTATACATGGACATGTGAAACGTTTGGGCCGCGCAAAAGGCATTTTCAAAAATCCTATTAACAAGCACAGTTATTAAGGTGCTCTAGTTGACCCAACGTACATGTAGTCAAGGTGTACAGCTGTCAGCAGGCGCGCGTGTGGCGGCATTAGACAGGTTCGCAACGCGGAATGTCGCAGCCGCGACGGCTGTGCTACAGTATTTAAGTAGCTCCGTTTCGCTCAGCTTGATCTACCCTTACACGGTGTAAGTACACCATCCTCAAAGAGGGCCTTTTACCTCAAAAATTATTAATTATTATTGAGATTTTGCGTGGCACCAAATGTTTCATGTACTGAACGCGCGTGCAGGAGAAAGGACTGGGTATTCCCGAGATATATGTAGAGGCTTAATTTTAAGGGGCTGGTTCGCCTCGCAAGAGCAAGAAAAAGGACCGGTCGTCCAATAATTGCTGCTGGAGTAATCTTCGCTCAGAGAAATATATAACGCCGCGACTTGTCTAGGTCGTCGAGCACAACTTGTCGACGAAGTAGCTGGCACTCGTAGCTTTCAGTCATTATCGCATTTGCCGCGATACACCAAGCCGCCTCCTTCTGCCACCTTCCAACGTTCGACGTCATGAGCAACCCTGGAGGTACTTCCACCTCGCAACGAAGTCCTGTTACCGAGGACATCCTTGAGAATTCGTCCAAGATGGCAACGTACCGCTTGCCACGATTCAGCTCGCGGCGTCAAAGCTCCGTCAGCTCAGTGGGCGACCACGCGCACCTCCTCCGAGCGGAGAGCTCAGTCGAAGGGCCTCACCAGCTCACTCAAGCGCACCTGGAGAGTGCAGACGCATTACTGGGTGGTGACGTCTCCAAGATGCACGCTGCAGTGTCCTCGGTGATCGAGAACGCGCTGGGTCACGAGATCCCGGGGGTGGAAGTCCGCTTCCGCAACCTGGAGCTGTCGACTCTGGTGCCTCAGGGCAAGAACGGCAGTGGCGAGGTTCCGACGCTCGCCACGCACGTGCAGCAGGGCTTGCGCAACCTCTTCTTCAAGTCGAAGCAGCAATTCGTGGAGAAGAAGATCCTGAAGGGCGTGACTGGCGTGTTCAAACCGGGTCGCATCACGCTCGTCCTGGGTCAGCCTGGATCGGGCAAGTCGTCTCTCATGAACGTTCTGTCCAACCGGTTCCACATGGGCCCAAATATCACGCTGGGCGGTGACATCACCTACAACGGGAGCGCTCAAGCCGACTTGCTCGAGGCTCTGCCGCGGTATGTGACCTATGCCAACCAGATCGACGACCACTATCCCCGACTGACGGTCCAGGAAACCTTCGAGTTCGCCCACCGCTGTTGCACGGGCAAGGAGCTAGCGCCTGCGGCTGTCGAGGCGCTCAAGAATTGCTCGCCGGAGCACCACGAACACGCGTTGAACGTCCTCACGGCTCACCACAAGTTCGCGCCCGAGCTGACTGTCAAGATGCTGGGCTTGGACAAGTGCAAGGATACGATCGTGGGGAACGCCATGCTGCGTGGCGTGTCGGGTGGAGAGCGTAAGCGCGTCACCACGGGCGAAATGCTCTTCGGTATGAAGCGTTTGCAGCTGCTTGACGAGATCAGCACGGGACTCGACAGCGCAGCGACGTACGACATCTGCAAGGCCATGAAGAGTGCCGCTCGTAACTTTAACGCTACCGTTGTCATCTCCCTGCTCCAGCCGTCTCCGGAGGTCTTCGAGTTGTTTGACGACGTGTTGTTGCTCAATGATGGCACCATCATGTTCCATGGCAACCGTGAAGACGCGGTGCCCTACTTCGAGCAAATGGGATTCCACTGCCCACCCCGCAAGGACGTGGCCGACTTCCTCTTGGACCTCGGAACCAACAAGCAGGACGCGTACGTTGTTGGGGGTGATAAAGGAGTACCGTACCATGCGGCGGAGTTCGCCGCTATCTTCCGCGCTTCCAGCATCTTTCAGTCCACGCTGAAGTACCTCGATGCGCCGTTCACCGGCAAGTCAATTATAACCGACTTCCAGCCATTCCGCCAATCCTTCACGGAGGACCTGGTCACCCTGCTGCAGCGTCAAGTGAAGCTCAGGATCCGCGACCGCGCGTACCTGATGGGCCGCGCCATCATGGTCATCGTCATGGGGCTCCTGTATGGCTCCACGTTCTGGCAGATGGACAGCACGGACAGTCAGCTCATGCTGGGACTGCTCTTCTCGTGTACGATGTTCTTGTCAATGAGTCAGGCGTCGCAGGTGCCGACGTTCATGGAAGCCCGCTCCGTCTTCTACAAGCAGCGCGGGGCCAACTTCTTCCGCTCAGCCGCGTACGTCCTCGCGACGTCGATCACGCAAGTGCCGCTGGGTATCATGGAGACGGTGGTCTTCGGCACTATCGTCTACTGGTGCGGCGGATACGTGAGTCTGGCGGACCGCTTCATCGTGTTCCTCGTGACGCTGTTCCTGTGCCAGATGTGGTTCACAAGCTTCATCTTCTTCCTGTCGTCGGGCTTGCCCAACCTGACGATTGCCCAGCCAGTCATGAACGTCTGCGTGCTCTTCTTCGTGCTGTTCGGAGGATTCCTCATCACGAGAGGGAACATCCCTGCCTACATGCAATGGTTATACTGGGTCGACCCGATCGCGTACTGCATCCGTGCGCTGGGCATCAACCAGTTCCTGGCACCCGAGTTCGACGTATGCGTCCGCGACGGAACGGACTATTGCGCCAAGTACAACGAAACGGTAGGCGAGTACAGCTTGGGCGTGTTCGACCTGCAGACCGAGTCCATGTGGATCTGGTACGGCTGGATCTACTTCATTGCCGGCTACTTCCTGTTCGTCTTTGGTGCGTACTTCCTGCTCGAGTACAAGCGCTTCGAGAGCCCCGAAGGGGTCGATTCTGCTGATGACTCGGACGGTGAAGAAAACCACGGGGCCTATTCCGCGATGCCAGCGACGCCAAAAGAGGCTGAGAAGGTCATTGAAATTCTTGACGGTGAAGACGGCACCCCCACCATGAAGCTTCCGGTGGACTCGACCGGTCGTGGGGTCTCCGTTCCAGTCACCTTGGCCTTCCAAGACCTCTGGTACTCGGTGCCGATGCCCGGTGGCAAGAAAGACGAGGAGATCGATCTGCTCAAGGGCGTGCCGGGCTTCGCACTCCCCGGAACGATGACGGCGCTCATGGGCTCTTCAGGAGCAGGCAAGACGACGCTCATGGACGTGATCGCAGTGGCGGAAGCATCCGCGGTAAGATCCTGCTCAACGGTTACCCGGCCAACGATCTAGCGATGCGAAGATGCACGGGCTACTGCGAGCAAATGGACATTCACTCCGAGTCGGCCACCGTTCGCGAAGCGCTCACCTTCTCGGCCATGCTGCGCCAGGACGCGACCGTCTCGACGGAGCAAAAGATGGTGTCGGTGGACGAGTGCATTGAGCTGCTGGAACTCGGACCTATCGCAGACAAGATCATTCGCGGCTCGTCCACGGAGCAGTTGAAGCGAATTACCATCGGCGTCGAGCTGGCCGCGCAGCCCAGCATTATCTTCATGGACGAGCCTACTAGCGGCCTGGATGCACGGTCAGCCAAGCTCATCATGAATGGAGTGCGCAAAATCGCCGACTCGGGCCGCACTATCATCTGCACAATCCACCAGCCGAGTACTGAGGTGTTTAACCTGTTTGACTCGTTGCTGCTACTCCGTCGTGGTGGACGCATGGTCTTCTTTGGGGAGCTGGGCCAAAACTCAAAGAACCTCATTAACTACTTCGAAGCTTTCCCGGAAGTTAGCGCCATCACCCCCGGGTACAACCCTGCGACGTGGATGCTCGAGTGCATTGGCGCCGGTATCGGCGGTGGGGCCCCGGATTTCGCCGAGCGGTTTGATACGAGCGACGTGAGGGTGATGATGGAGGAAGATCTCGACCAGGATGGTGTGCTGCACCCCTCGATGGACCTGCCTGAGCTCAGGTTCGGCCGGAAGCGCGCGTCGAGTCCGTCCACGCAGTTCCAGCTGCTGTGTCTCCGCTTTTTCCGCATGTATTGGCGCACACCCACGTACAACCTCACGCGATTGATGATCAGCGTCTTCCTCGGGTGCGTCTTCGCCATCATCTTCCAGGGCACCGACTATTCGACGTACAGCGGAGCCAACGCTGGCGTGGGTCTCGTCTTCGTCAGTACTATCTTCCTCGGCATCATCAGCTACAACAGCGTGCTGCCCGTCGCAGCGGAAGAGCGGACGGCATTCTACAGGGAGCGCGCGAGTGAAACGTACAATGCGCTCTGGTACTTCATCGCCGGCACGCTGGCGGAGATCCCGTACGTCTTCCTGTCCAGCCTGCTCTTCTGCGCCATTTTCTTCCCGAGCGTCGGCTTCACCGGATACGTCACCTTCTTGTACTACTGGCTCGTGGTCGCTATGAACACGCTGTTGTTCGTGTACTTCGGTCAACTGATGGCGTATTCACTGCCCAGCATCGCGGTGGCCTCCACGATCGGCGTCCTGTGCAACACTATCTTCATGCTGTTCGCCGGCTTCAACCCGCCCGCTGGGAGTATCCCAACGGCGTACAAGTGGGTCCACTGGATCTCGCCCCCCACCTTTCACCATCGCCATCCTCGTGTCGCTCGTCTTCGGAGACTGTCCCGACGGCAGCACAGATGGCATTGGCTGCGAGGTGCTGCAGAACACGCCGCCAAAGATTGGCCACACGACGCTCAAGGGCTACGTGGAGAGCAAGTTCGACATGCACCACGACGACATCTGGAGGAACGCCTTGATCATGATTATCCTGATCGTGTGTTTCCGCATCTTGGCGCTGGCCGCGCTTCGCTACATCAACCACCTGAAGCGCTAACCGCGCTGGATCGGCTTCGAATACCATTCTTAGGCTACGATACGATACATGTAATACATTTTGACAATGCTATGTCACTCTGAATGTACCGACTTCCCTATGTCAAGACATACAACCAATGTGCGGAATAGAGAGACGTGCGATTCCCTGTCCCGGCTAAATGTATGTGCCATTTTTTAAAGAAAATCTTTTTTATTTAAAGTAGCATAAATATTTGTGATCTGCATGGATATTTTTTTTATAAAACGTGTATTACTCAACGGATGCTATGGCGCGGAAAATATCGTCGAAGTCGTCGTCCAAACTAAACTCACCTATCGCCGAATCTAATAAGCCCGCACGAGTCGCTTCCTCGATAATGTCGTGAGCATCTTCAACCTCGACTTGTTCTTCTTCTTCGCCATTGTTGATGGAGACAAAACCACACTTTTTAACCCCCCCCCCCAATTATTGTGCCGCAAAGTCGGTATCGATCTGGGGGGTCTAATTTGAACGCTTTGTCTGGCGTTCGGGCACGAAGTTGCTCGCGTAGATCTCGAATCCATAGATTGCGTCGTCGACCTTTTAGAGGGCCGTTTCATGTAGCATCCGCAGGCTGTGAAACTGAGGTGGCGTTCGGGGGGACCTTCAGCACGGTGACGTCGGCAAAATTGGCATACTCGACGACCTCACTGGACCAATGCCCAGAGAAGTCGTCGAGTAGCAAAAGTATCGGCTCTTTAGGGGCTGGCTGGAACGCAAAATGAAAACGCAGAAACTGGTTTGTTAAGTAGCTGTTTCACCACCCTGAAAACAAAATGTTGCAAGTTAATAAAATTAAACCTCAATTAAAAACGATTTCACCAACACATACCTTTTTCGTTGGCATAGACTTGCATGTTGAATTCACGTTGAGCTTGAACGATTGTTTTGCGCCACATGCCATCCGCCCGGCAGCCGTAGTCGTCCTTTAGGACGTTTCTTCTGACGGCTAGCCATCTTGTGGCAGAATGAAATCGCTGGACGAGCGAAGTTGTGTAGGGCTGTATGCCTTGACATAGGGTGCACCGTACTTTGGAACGGCTGGCAAATCTAGACATGTGATTGGTCAGATATGTGTTGTATGTCTTGACATATCGTATGTCTTTGACATAGGGAAGTCGGTATATAGCATTCGCTCGCCTTTACCAAGTGTTATTACAGTGGTACAGTACTAGATCACTTTCCTAGTTAGTTGTTACCACGACAAATATCCCATCTTCTCCGAATTACATGAAATAGCGGCAAAGAGACCGATAACACATGGAAGATCTGGTATTTAGCAAATGAAAAGGCAATTCGGGAGTACATGCACTTTTTCACGAAGGAGCAACTCGTCCGAGAAAGACAGCATCACACGGGAAATACTGCGTGTTTCGGAACTAAGTGAGATGTTACCAAACCTATCTCCTTGACGCAGGTCGCCTAAGCTTCTGGACGCCCGTCAGATCGATCGCGCTCCATGCGAAGCCTGGCGGAATGGTGTAGGGCTCCGCGCGGACGTACCCCACGCTCGTCGATGACCTGGCACCATGGCTAGGTATAGCTTACTTATTGAGCACGCACAAGAATTTATACTACTTCTCCACGGCCACGAGCTCCACCTGCTTGCCATCGGTGGACCTGCTTGAGCGGGGAGGTGGCAAGCCACTCATCAATCCACCAAACAGTTTTGGTGACCAAAGCCAGACTAGGCATCAAACGCGTAATTTAGTTGCGTTCAAAGTCTCTTTGTTCCATCCCCCCGCCCAGATTGAGCTAGCGTCAGCAAAATGAGGCGTGTCGGTGTTTTCGCCCATAAGATGTTTATAAAGACCTCACCCTTTTCGTCACATGAAGAGCGCCAAGACATCCTATCCACGGATTGCTTGTTTGACTTGGTCTTGTATGTGAGACCGGAAAAGCTTAAGTTATTCGGGAGATGAGTGGCCGTAACGCCGATAGTCTTAGGCTTTCACGGGTTAAGCTGTTATTCGCGTGAAGTATTCCGTGAAAGCCCAGGTGTTTGCCGTGCAAACAGGTTTTTCGCGTTGTTATTAAATAACAACGCGTTTCTTAGAAACAAATTTTGTTTCTAGCTATCTGACAAATCTCCCGCCGGGACCACCTGCCAGGATTTGCCGGGTCCACCGGTGGCACCTGGCAAATCATCCGATATTTAGGTTAGTGCACACCAACTCGGGAAGCGTTCTACTGTAGTAAGCGTGCCAAGCCTTTTGGCGTTGCGATGACGATGGTAACCCTTCCTTTTTGAGATAACCCTCGCTTAAGCAACAGATAACGGTACATGGGAATAGCAAGGTGTGAAGTGAAGATGGCTATCTACCTTTTAGATATGCACCGGTAGCATTGCAAATCTATTTTGGCCTTCAACGCGAGCTATCCCGGTCAAGTGGGAAACGGAGTCGTGGAGACGGAGGCATGCCCACAAGTTCCTTAATTATTGGACGTAATGCAGCCGTCACCTGCTTGCGATGGCTTACCTCGTCTGTGGTGGTTCATGAGGAGGCAAGTATGGCTGCTGGCACTGGAGGAATATACTCGGACCACGTATTTTTATCGCGTAATTTTGGTTTGTTTAGGCACTCAAATGCCTCTGATGACTCTCGTGGTCGCACAAGAACTGAGCCAGCAGCATACCTAACGGTACACTTGCTTATCTCGCCAACTGAGTCAATCTCTCTCAGGTTCAAGATAGCAAAGAATAGGGTGAAGGTGCTATGTCGCATAAGCAACCCACCAATCACGCGTGACGACGACTCCTTTTTACGGCTTTCTTTTGTCAATCCTGCCAAAATGGTTACACCCAAGTGCCTCATCGTTGGTGTGCACTTTCACCGTCCCAGTCCGGGGACGTTGCTACTCTGTGAAATCTTGCATAACACTTTTGTGAAGAGATGCAACCAGCAGTTAGATGGGGGGATACGAATGTAACGCGAATGTCGTTCGATGTCATCTAAAACCTTCCCCAAAAACGACGATAGCTCTTCAAACCGCGAATAAGGAGACACTGGGGTGCAGTAGAAAAACCTTAGTGGCGCAGACGAATGGAGCTGAATTAGTAATCGGTAGGTTTTTTTTTTGCAAATTTAGGGGATCGTTGACAACGCAATGGTGGCTGTATAATGACCAAACTCTCCGCCCAAGTCAACGTATCGAGTTTCGTGGTAAACCGTTCGATCACGTCGTCGGTGAGTGGCGCATCGAAAAAAGAAACACCGTCAGGTCTCCTGGCTGACTTATTAGAGCTAACCGCTTGCTGGTAAGCGCACCTTGCTAGTTGTCCATCAATTCTCCGCACTTGGATTTTTCTTTTGCCGCAATGAACATCTTCAGTAGAGCTCTGTCGTGGAAGCTCTTCCTTAGTCCATGGATCATCGTCGCATTTTGCTGCGGGTATGGTCGGTTTGGCGAGTATTCGGGCGAAGCAATCGGAACCCAACAAAGTGCCAGTCTAAAGGATACTCGGGTTTCCTGCAGAGGCAGAGTTGGACGAAGATAGCAGTAGTTTCAGGGGCAAGGACGTCAGAGAAAGCTGGTTAGCGAGAGTTCATTTAGGAAGTCTAGCAACGGCGTACAGTCCGAGCAGCGTTGAAGATCCAGCGTTCGTCACCAGCAGGACGCTCGCTCGCAACAGGACTCTAGCTAGCTAACATCACGACTTCCACCAATTGTCCTACAATACTAACTCATGTCTGTTATTGTATTGCCTCATCAGTTACCCGTATTAACAAGCATTAACGAGAGGCACGCGATCTACGTGTGCGAACTGTCAATAGCGTCTTGAGGAGCAAACGATCGGCGTGACCGCAGTCAATGAGCTGTGCCCTGGCGACGAAGAAACAAGAATCGAGAGAATACTACGGCGCCCCACTCGTTGAGCCTCGAGCACAGACGCTCAGCAGCTCACATGGCACAGACACCGAATCTGGCATCAGCTACAGCATCAACATTAGCAACAGCACCAATTGCTCAGCCCCAGTGACCTCCGCTCAAGCACAGGCACTCAGAGGACGGCCGCAGCACCTCTGGGTGTAGTCACGAACAAAAGCATCGACATGGTACAAACGCCGTAAAATTGCTCAACCTTCTGTCACTGCCGCTCGAGCACAAACGCTCTGCGGACAACGTGCAGCTCCCATACCGAGTGTAGCCATCGTACGAACACCAATTGCTCAGCCCTCAGTCATGGTGCCCGCGCACAGACGCTCAGCGACCGACCTGTAGCGCACGGCGAGTGTGGCCAACCAAAACACCGTCAAACTCCAGCAACATCATCAACACGACGCACACTTGTGCATGCCTTGCATAGGAGAAGAACAGCGATCTCCAGACAACCATCGACAGTATCACAATGCACACACGCTGCGATCAGCACAAGTACCGACCCAGCAACGCGTCAGCCTGCCACAGTAGCATCACTGTGCAAGCTTTTGTATATTGTAGCAGCAGCATCCTCATCGCTCAACGACGTTCAGCATAGCGCTCGTGTCCAAGATCGTCAGCGGACCGATGACGAGCAGCCAGCAATACTCAGTATATCCAGACGCAGTGTACAGTCTGCTACAGGACAGACTCGGCGGGGGCAGGTAGCAACAGCAGACTCTCCACGGTACCAATTCCGTCTTACAGGCGACCGCAACGCAGACCCGTAGTGGGCCACGTACTAGCAATCAACTACAGCATCACGATTCAGATGCCGTATACGCTTACCGGCAGCAAACGTTTGATTGCAAACTCCGAAGAAACCAACCACCCCGCAGACACCGTCCAATGGTACACACTCCATAACGCTCAATCCGCAGGCGCTGACCACGACATCATAGAGACACATGTGACTCTCGAGTACAGGCTCAATACTCCCACCACACAACAAGCAAATACAACCTCTCTCAGCTCGAGCAAAGGATCGGCGGACCAACTTCAAGCCAAGCTACTCTTCAGCTCCATCGACTCCAACTGTGCCAGAGATGACGAGCAAACCCAGAAAATCAGTCAATAGTATTGACTGTGGAAATATGGCTTGTTTATTGATTGACGGCCCAGATCTGGAACAATCAATTATTGCAATCTCAACAATCTCAAAAACAACAAGATTGCAATCTATGTTCTTGCTTGTATTTCCTCTGCTGGGCTTATATGTTTACTTGTTTGGCGGCGCTGTCGCATTACGGCCTTTGCTTGTTCGATTACATGTGTGTTAACCTTAAAAAAACTTGACAAAATGCAATGTTGGGTCTAATATTCATCGTGTTGAGCGTGTACCACGTCCAGGCATCCAATGACCCCTCATGTCCTCATTTCAAAGCAGCAGATGACACAGAACAATGTTTTAGGAGGTAGAATCGATTCCATAGGCTCGACGTTGCATATTGCTCTACGGGATCGCTGGCAAAGGCTCAAAACCAGTATAGGAACAATACGGGAACGGGGTTGCCGATTGAGATCACGAAACAATCAATAATTGTGATTGACAATCTTGGCAATATTACAATCGCAATCATATTTTTCACAGCTCTGAGGCAATACCGGATTGCCCAGCATTCAGCCACAGATTCAACACCAGGGGTACAGCACGCAGCGGGAGCATCACCTAGGACCTCCGGGGTAGAGAAGGCCAACAGAGCATTCAACAACGCACCGCAGTAATCAATTCACAGTTGGCAAAACGTACACCAGACACCGTCACCGTGGACAGCAAACGCCAAGTTGACGTCGCCAACCCGTGGGGCCAATCCGGACACTCCAACGCAAACGAAGCGTTCGAATGGTACCAACATTCGGACCATCAAGTTAGCTTTTTTTAGTTTTTGGTGAGGTACATTACAGTCATTTAGTCTAGCAGAAGCCTACACAGCTACTGCCAGCTTGCTAGCTACTGTTGCTGGTGCTAGCACATGCGCGCTTTTCATGCTCGCCTGCAAGTGTGACCGACCCACGGTATCTGTGTCGTCGCTTGAGGACGGGTGTGTGGTTAACCATTGATCGATGTCCCCTGGAAGGAACTCCACAATGGGTACCAGAGAGGAGGCAGTACCCCAAATTCTGCCTCGAGAATCTGCTAACTGGTTCTGGTGTCCATGGCGATATTAGCCAATGCACCAGCCATCTTATTGAACTGGCGCAGATGGTGTGACCATGATGTGAGCTGGAGTTGGTCAGCATGAGCACGGCATTACTCGTAGATGTCGTGGAGGTGCGGGGCCTTCGACAGTCGTCTTCTTGATAGGTGCGTGATGATCAGCTTGCTGCCGCCGACGACGTGCAGGCCACGGTGCCGGAAACGTGCAGCCTGGGGAAGTCCATTCAATAGCCCTCGGTATTCCGCAGCATTGTTCGTGGTGGATGCAGAAGCATACAATACGCTTGCCATCCACTCGATGACTGGATACGCAGCGCCGCCGCCGAGGCGTAGTATAATTGAGCCTGATCCACCTGGCCCCGGATTACCCCGTGATCCGCCGTCGAAGAAGAGAACGTGCTGCGTGGTTGGACGAGTAGAGCTGATGGCGCACGGGGATTCAGTACCCGTCGCCGTAAGCGCAGCATATAGGAGGCGCGCAGCTCGATGAACATGAGGCGTTTGAGTTGCCTGTAGAAAAAGGTCTCGTAGGGTAAGATACCCGCTGCGTAGGTGCCTTTGCAGTAGCAGATCCGCTCGTCGTGCCGAATTGTCCAGTCTTGGGTCTTTACATCTGCAGCGCCTGCCTCAGATCGCCTGTAGAGTTAGTATGATGCCGAGTTTCCAGCTTGGGTGTTACACGTCATGGACCTTCGACTGACGCCGTCGGGAGCAAATTGCCCTCCAGCATGCCGTACAAGACGGGTAGGTAGTCCCATATTCCCGATGGCACCACCGGAAGTGAGAGGCCAAAAATCTGGGGAACGTAAGTCTGCACGTCAGTCAACACCAGGTGCTTCCACGGCATATAGAACGTGGCCCACAGTGCCCGAGCCGCCGGGAACGCCCAAAAGGTGATGGAAAATTCCGCATACAGCTCTTGAGATTCAGGGAGAGGGCAACCTGGCCGGCTGCGTGAAGTATCCCATCGTGAGAATGCACGCGATTTCAGTAGATGCAGGACCTGTTCGCCCCACACTGTGTTCCCTTCAATTCGGCGTAGAGTCTTCCAATCAACCCCCCGGAGGGCGTTCGCAACGACGGTGTGCTTCGCCTCCCAGGGAGTTGCGCAGCCTTCCAAGTCTTGCGTACCATGGCGGCGGGAAGTCGACGAAGCGAGATGGCGACAGCGTGACGAACGACGGTTCGAAGGATGACCGCGACGTGGTAGCAGTGCCCGAGACAACTACATGGGATGTCCTGCCAACAGAGGCCGCCGCGCCCAGCCTGGAGCCAGGAGAAACGTCGGCTGCGTTGTGTAGTAGCGAAGTCGACTGGGGTGAACATGACCCAGGGGCTAACAACGTTCCTACTGAAGCCGGAACCTCCACCGCTGACGCCGACACTGAGTTCGATAATTCGGATATAAGTTCGATCGATGATCCTGAGCAACTACTGGAGGCGACCTACATCTCGGTCCTGTATGCTATCGTTGCCGAGAGGTCGGTCGAGGGTGATGACACGGCGAACGACGTTTCGGAGCACGACGCGAACGAGATTGAGCTTACCGACTACGCACAAGAGCTGGCGTTCTTGCCGGACCTAACCGAAGTGTCGGAGACGACGCTGGAGTTCTCGGGGCAGAACGTCCAGAGTGACAAGCTCCGTGAGAAGCAGCAGACGGACCTGGTCGAGGTGCTGAAGAGCCACGAGAAGGTCGTGATTGCGAGCGGCAACGCCCTGCCGCCTCCAACCTACGGTGTCGTGTGCGACATCAATGTACAGGGGCACGCACCAATCAAGCATAGGGCTTGGCGGACTCCGCTTCGCTTCCTCGGTAAGCTGTACGAATTGCTGAAGGTCTTACTGAAGGCCGGTCTTATCTCCTTCTCGGACAGCCGCCAATCGCCATCGTCCTGAAGCAGAATGGAGTGGATATCCGCCTGTGTATTGACTACAAGCTCGTTAATGCAATCACCGAGATTATGGAGTACGTCATGTCCTTGGTGGATGACTTGCTTACGGACATGGAGGCGTACTTGTGGTTTTGCTCACTTGACGCCGCAAGCGGCTTCTGGGCCATTACGACGACCGAACGAGCTCGGAAGATCTCTGCTTTCGTCTGCGCACTGGGGCATTTTAAGTGGTTACGTATGCCTTTCGGCTTGAAGAACGCACCGATGATCTACCAACGCATGATAGACAACGCGCTTTGGGGCTTCGTCCAACCGAAAGGGGGGGGGGTTAAATTCTCGGAGCGCATGCGTCTAGCTGGAGAACACGACAAGGAAGCTCATACTGGGGTGAACGAGGCTTCGCCTGTGCGCGGCAAGGTCATTCCGGACCAAGTTCGAGGCCGACCGAGATAATTCGCTTGGTCAGGTAGCTGTAGCAGAATTGGTCAGCAGCTCTATCGCCGACATGTTCGCCAACGGAGAGCCTGATGAATTCTCGTTGACACCGTATTCAGTCGCCGGTCATTTGTGGATGATATCTGCTTGGGTGCCGAGACGTTCGAGTCTGCTCGGCGACGCTAGACCGATTGCTGGCGCGGTTTGAAGAGTGCCGTATTAGTATCAGCTTTACGAAGAGCACCTTCGTGCAGTCCAAGGTGGACCTCCTGTCCCACGAAATCTCGGCAGAAGGCGTTAGCCCGGACGCTAAGAAGCTGGCTGGGGTGACCAAGCTCCCTTTCCCGTCAACGAAGAAAGGAATGCAGTCCTTCCTTGGGGCACTCAACTATTACAGTCGCTTCATCCATGACATCGCGGGCTATGGAGCAGCGCTGTACCAGCTTAAGGACGAAAACTTCCAACCCGGGGGTGACCTCGCTGCAGCCAAGCGAAGCTTTGCTATGCTCCAACGGAAGGTCTCCGCCGCGCCGATACGACACTTCGACCGGACGAAAGAGGTGCATGTCATGTTGTTCGCCAACGAGTGGGCTCTAAGGTTTCAAATGGTGAGGTTTTGTATAAGCAACGTTATCCTACAACAGTAAGTTAATGAGCTACATACCACCGTTGCTTCAGAGCCTACACATCTCGTCCGCCTGCCGCATAGTTGAAACGGTCCATGCAACTTCTGCCTAATTTCCCCGCGGGTAGCATCGCGGTCCCTGCGCCCCAGCGTCCTCGCCGTCCCCCCGAAAATCGAAGTCCTCTCCACTGCACTTGTCCAAGCAGATCTGCGTTCCTTGCTGCTGTATATGTTGCTGGCCATTGTGAAGGGCCCTGCAGCGCTGTTGATTCCCCAAGGCGCTCCGTATAACTGCCATACCACTGCAATTTCTGCCCCGCCGCGCCACGAACTTCGCCGGTATCACCCACCCATGTCGCAGGCCAGCTCCTCGTGTCGCAGGCCACGTTGACATACAGCATGACTCCGCTCGTCACTGCGGTGCTGAGAATGAGCTGCGCAATGCACGCCCAGCGTCCCGGTGACCTGCCAGGGCCGCACGCATGCCATTAAGCCATCAACTTCCAGGTGGGCCCACGACGTCACTCGTGGCCTGGTTTCTACAGGGAAACGTCGCAACGGCCTACATCTAGACCGCCGTGGACCCTCCACGGTCCCGCCTTTCGGCTGACGACGTAGTCGCCGCTATACACCGCCGCATGCATCCGTGCAGATATCCATCTAGGTCGACAAACCCACCCGCCAGATGCCCGTACCCGGCGTGCACGCACGCCGGCGGGTACGCGTCCGCAGTAACCCATGCCCCCAGAGACGACTGGCCCCGCAAGGGAGGAAACGTCGTCCAGTCGTGGCCAATCAGAGCGCGTTCAATGCTCACCGGTGCGCTCTGATTGGCCGAGCCGCTGGGTCAGCTGGCTCTTTCACCACGCTGCCCGCTGATTGCCCCCCCCCCCCCCCCGATGACTTGAGCTTCACCGCGCAGATTGACGAGTGAACGAGTGGGCTCTAAGCTCCACGTTGATGCAAGAGCACGAGGGCAACCTACACCCCGTTCGCTTCTGCGGCCGTGTCTTGAAGGATACTGAGATGAATTATCACTTGGCCGAGAAGGAAGTCCTCGCGCTTCTGCTGATACTGAAGGTGTGCTATTCCCAACTGGTTGGACAGTAAATTCGAGTTTACACTCGGTTTGCAACGCTCGACTGGGTCCATAAGTCCAAGTCATTGTTCGGTCGGGCTATCCAGTTCGCCGTTTTGCTGTCATCGTGGTATCGGTTGGTCGAACGACTCAAAGAAACTGACTGTTCGTTTGCCCAGCTATTTGAAGCCTGCTTGACGAACTTCGTTGATAAGGATAAGTCACTGGCGTTGGTCACGACCCGGACCCGCATCTGCTCTACGCACGACTACCGCGGTTCTACCGTGGCTTCGTTATGTCGTTCGACGGGTCTGCGAAGACTGGGAAGAACGGTGTATATGGAAGTTGCTCTTGGATACTATGGAAGCTACCAGAGTGGACTGTAGTACTTGCTGCGAGCGCTTACCTCGAGAACACCACCGTTAACCTCGCTAAGTATACCGATATGAACAACGGCGTCTCTGCTACATTGCAGCATGGAGCCGATGACTTAGTCGTCGTTGGCGACTCGAGGCTTGCGATCCAGCAAGCCCTAGGGGTGATCGGCTGTCGGAAGGAGTCATTGCTGCAGCAACTCAGTCACCACTAAGAACTCACGGCCAAGCTTCGGTCGGTGAAGTACCTGCATGTGGCGAGAGAGTTTAACGCTGCGGCAGACTCTTTGGCAAGCGAGACGCTCGAGAGCAAGAAGTCTACGGTGGTATCGTCGGACGACCGAGTACAGGAGCGGATGAAGCTGAACCGTATCACTGAAGGATCGCCACCGCTCAAGATGAAGAGCTACGGTCGTCGAATCTGAAGGCAGTGTTCCGAGGAGATGGCGCTAAGATTGGATACAGAGCAGCCCGAAATGCATGGAAAAAGGTGGACCAGTTTATTCGAGCGAGAACGATGTTATTACCAACAATAGAGTAGATAGAGTCTAACTAAATAGCACTCTTCTAAACTACCCACACGACTTCAACTAGACTAGCCCCAGTGCCAGCGCTAATCTCAGCCCGTCACAAAGTTCACGTCACTTCGTCAGCCTCAGTGCCAACTCCGTCGCTTCCGTCAAAGCCTCACTCGTCGAGAGTCGTGCTCCCCGTTGTCCGCACACTCGTCCGAAGACTCGATGTACACGCTCGCCTCGTTCTACTTGCCCTTGCTTCCGCTCGAGCCCGCTGAGCAGCTACGCTGCGCTGCTTCGCCGCACACCACACAACCTCAATGTTGAGTCGGCACAGATCCTCGACCAGCACGTTCGTGATGACCTCCTCGTGCCACTCTTCGTCCGCTTGGCCACTCACAGGCCGTCCTTACTCGTCGTCGCGGTCTCCGAGACCTCCTCGATACCGCCCATCGTCGCCATCATCGCTACGCTGCGTATCTGGCTTGGCCGTCCGCACGTCGCCTTCGTCATCGTCTCCACCGCGGTCTCTGAGACCTCGGAGCCGTTCATCATCATCATCTGCTTCTCGACGACGTCCACCGCCACCACCTGGTTCTCTGCAGGACGCCCACCATTACAGCCTGCTGAACGAAAGCTACAAGTTTATACTATTGCGATTATTTTTCAGACGCCTTGCGCGCAACGTATCCTGAGCAAAACAGATAGAGTGAAGCGCCGGCACTGATTTCTGAGTAAATACAAGGTAATAGCAGGCATGAATTCGCCACCTTCAGCGACGAACGCGCGCGTTCAAAGTGATGCGGAAGACAGAGAGCCGCTCTTGTACGTTTGCCACGCTACGGCTCGCTTGAATTATACACTTTCCGTCTATTGGTAACGCTTCGTGCGCGAGGAGGTGCTCATCGAGACGACAATATCTTGAGGCTATTAAAAAATTCATCACAACTTCTATTTTAACTCTGTTGTATTACAGAAAGTTGGCTGTCTCGGGTGCCTAAAAACATTGAATGCACTCTGGATGACCTTGGTGAAGAGAGCCTCGATTTTTTTTTTAATTCAGTGCTAACCATATAGGTCTGAACTTGCTCGACAGATGATCCATACGAACTCATGTTATAATACCAGCCGACAGCTTCTTAGGTGACTACGTACTGGATACGACAACGATGCACGTCGCCACGCGAGCTGGAGCACGTACCGTATTTACTTAGTTGTTGTGGGGGTCTAGTTATAATGGGGTTTCCAAAGAAGGAGCCATTTTGGAGACGGGCGAAGTCTTTATGAAGAAGTTTGTATGGAGTGGATGATCATGGTAGGAAAGTGTTCATTCCCATTTTGTACCACCCCTACTATAACTAAATATGGTAGGTGAACTCAGGTGTGAACGTCAGGCGATTGTTATAAGAGCCGGTGCACGCAAGCGGTCGTGTGGTCGTCACTACAGTTCGTGTTACAGTACAGTGGCACCTCCCTAAATGAACCCCTCGAAGTGACTATGTGTTCCTGTTGGTTTGTAGCTTGTGGTTGAGGGGGCAAATGCCGAAGTGAGATTAAATGTTATCGTCTCTCAAACTACTCTCTAGTCTTCCCCTCCTGCTTTCCTTCTTGTTCTCCTTGTGCTCGTTGGTGCATCTCATCAGCCTGATTACCCCCGGCTTCCGCCTGACTTGATCTCACTATACCTGGGTCTCTCGAAGACTCCCTGACCAGTCATTGGTGTACCCAGAGCCCGGTTGCCGCCGGCTCTCCCGTCGCCGTCGGATCCTCCGAGTCATCGGCCGATGTGTCCACACGTTCTCCTCGTCCATGTGCAGCTATTGGCGGTGCTCCCGAAGACTCATGAACACTCCCACTCGCCGCTAATGCTGCACGGCTGTCCCGATGACTCCGCTTGCGTCGGTCAGGTACTTGAGCCTCTTCGTCCCCAGTGCCTTGGTGAGCATGTCCGCGAGCTGGTCCTCCGTCGGCACGTAGTTGACGACGATGAGTCCTCGCAACACATTCTCGCGGATGAAGTGATGCTTGATGTCCACGTGCTTGGTCCTCGCGTTGTAGCCAGCGTTGCTGGCGAGGGCGATCGCGCCCTGGTTGTCCTCCCATACTTGAGTAGCTCCCACTTGCTCGTGACCCATGTCCTTGAGCATGGCGCGGGTCCACAGCACCTCCTGCGTGCACAGGCTCAGCGCCATGTACTCCGCCTCCGCCGAGCTCAGCGCCACCGTGCGCTGGTACTTCGACTTGAAGATCACCGGCGCTCCGCTGATCATTACCATGATGCCCGACACCGAGCGCCGATTATCGAGATTGCTGCCCCAGTCCGCGTCGGTGTACGCCGTCATCTCGATCTTCTCCACGTTCCCGTTGTAGACGATGCCGATGTCTCGGGTGCTCTTCAGGTATCTCAGCACGCGGATGGCAGCCTTCCAGTGCTGCTGCCCGGGGTTCTCGAGGAAGCGCGACAACTGAGTGACGATGTACGCCACATCAGGTCTGGTACACGTCGTAATGTACAGCAAGCAGCCAATGAGTGCACGGTACGGCTTCGCCTGCATGTCCTCGCGTTCCTTGTGAGTCGTCGGCGACTGAGTCTTCGACAACTTCATGCCCGACTCGCACGGGTTCACCACCACCTTGGCGTCCTGCTGGTTGAACCGCTTCACCACATCATCAATGTATCGAGTCTGCTTGATCTTGAGAGTCTTCGCCGATAAGTCATGATCGATCTCCATACCGAGAATGAACTTGGCCTAGCCCAACTCCTTCATCTTAAACGCGTTCTTGAGCGCCACCTTGATTTCCTGGATCTCGTTGCTCGTCTTGGCCGCAATGATCATGTCGTCCACGTACAGGCAGACGTACACGAACTTGCCCTTCTCGCCCTTGACATAGACGCACTGGTCGCCGCCGCAACTTCGAAATCCGATGCCCACGAAGACTCGATGGATAGTCTTGTGCCAAGCATTCGCCGCCTGCTTCAACCCATAGATAGCCTTGTTCAACCGGCACATCATGTTCTTGGCGTTGATGATCCCGTAGGGCACCTCCATGTAGACGCGTTCCACCAGTCCGCTGTTCAGAAACGCGGTGCCCGCATCCAGCTGCTCGGTGATGTATGCTTCGGCCACCACCACCGACAACACCACTCGGATCGAGTTCATGTTGGCCACGGGCGAGTACGTCTCGAAGAAGTCCACGCCGTACTTCTGCTTAAACCCTTTCGCCACCAGGCGGGCCTTATACCTGATGACTCGGCCGTGCTCGTCGCGTTTCTTCGCGAACACCCAACGACACCCAATCGGCCGAGCACTCGGCGTCCGACGGACCAGTGTCCATGACCCGTTGTCCGCGTGTGCCTTGAGCTCCGCATTCATCGCCTTCACCCATTCCGACGACTCGTTGCTCTGCATGGCCTGTTGATACGTGGTGGGGGCGTCGTTGGCATCGCCGACGTCTGCGGCGTAAGCCAGCACAGCCTCAGCCAATAGGCTGTCTTCGTCCACTCGGGGTCGCTTTGGGGACGGCGGCCAGAAGTGGTCATCGTTGTCCGAGTCGTCGGGACCATCTTCTTTCGACTCCTCACCGTCTGCTGAACCATCTCCAAGTAGTAGCACGGGATCGCGGGCACGCCGGGCCCGATCCGGCTCCGGGTGGAAGACCATGCCATCATTCAATACCGGTCTCGCGAGTCTTCGGTATGTTTCCAGCTCCTGCCCCGATGGCTCCTGCGTCTCCACCTCGGGCATCTCCGCGTCCTCGACGGTCTCTTCCGCCGGTTCCATCGGCTCGTCGGTGACTGGTCGCTGCGTCTGCTCGGGCAGCGCCGCGTCCTCGACATCTTCCATCACATGGATGATCGTCGAGTCCTCGCTGGGCGTTGTGTCGTAGATGCCGTTCACCTCGCGCTCGTCCAGCTTCACCGACCTGGACACCTTCACCTTGTTCGACTCCAAGTTGTACACTCGGTAGCCCTTTGAGTCGTCGGGGTACCCGAGGAACATGCACTTGAAGCTTTTCGGCTCCAACTTGGTGCGTCGCGACTTGTCGACATGAGCGTAGCCGATGGACCCGAAGACTCGAAGGTGGTCCATCCGAGGCTTCACCTTGAATGTCAACTCGTGCGGAGTCTTCGTCGGGTGCATGCTGTTCGTCGACCGGTTGATCAGGTAGACGGCAGTGTTCACCGCCTCTGCCCACCATAGCGCCGACACGCCCTTGTAGTGCAGCATGCTCCGGGCCTTCTCCATGATCGTGCGGTTCATCCGCTCCGCCACTCCATTCTGTTGAGGGCTGTACGGGACGGTCTTCTGGTGCATGATCCCGTACTTCTGGCAGATCTCAGTCATCGGCTTGTTCACGAACTCGGTGCCGTTGTCCGAGCGCAGGCACTTAATGCGCTGTCCCCACTGGTTCTGGTACAGCTTCATGAACGACTTGAACTTCGTCACAACCTCGCTCTTCTTGGTCAAGAAGTACACCACGACGTGTCGCGAGTAGTCGTCGACAAAGGTGAGCACATACCTCGCTCCGCCCTTCGACTTCGTCTTCATAGGACCCATCACGTCCGTATGAACCAGTTCTAGCGGACGAGTCGTCGCCGTCGTCGACCTCGATGGAAAGTGCGCGACCGTCTGCTTGCCCTTCATGCATCCTCTGCACAGGGTCTTCGTCTGCTGTCGAGTCGTCGGCAGCCCCTCCGTCGCTTGACGAGTCTTCGCCATAGCATCTCCGTTCAAGTGTCCCATGCGAGCATGCCATAGCTCCCACTCTCCGTCGACTCCCGCGTACTCGGTGTAGTACGCCATGTCCTGCTGGCAGTCCAGCATGTACGCCTTGCCGATCTTCTTCCCCGAAGCGATCGCCTTCGCCTTGTCCCAGATGGCGCACGACTTCCGCTGGAACTCGACACTCATGCCGCGTTCAGCCAACCTCCCCACAGAGAGTAGTCGCCGGTCGAGTCCGGGGATGTGGAGCACCTCCATCATCTTGATGCGCTTGCCGTCGATGCCCGTCAGGCGCACCGACCCTTTCCCAGCCACGCGGATCCTCTTGCCGTCCGCGATTGTCACATACATGTCCGCCGACAACTCGTCGTACTCGAACAAGTCGTCGCGGTGTGGCGTCATGTGCGCCGTCGCACCACTGTCGATCAGCCACCCCGCTGATGGACTCTCCGCCACTGCGAACACCGAGTCTTCGGCGGTGTCGCCATTCCGTTGTTCCGGGCAGTCCCGCTTCATTTGACCGATCTGGTCGCAGTTGAAGCACTTGCCCTTGAACCCACCGACCTTCCGGCCGCCCTTGTTCTTCCGGTCGAATCCCTTGCCGACCTTGCCGAACTTCCGGTTCTGCCCCTTGCCGCTGAACGCCTTCAGCGCGCGCTCCGACGTCTCCTTCTTCTCCTGACGCTCGTACTCCTTGAGCAGCTTCTCCTTCACCTCGATGAGGGTCACATCCTTCGAGTTCTCGACGATCGACGCGATCAACTCGTACTCCGCCGGCAAGCTGCTCAGCAGGATGACGAGTTGTCGGGAGTCATCCAGCGGCTCTCCAAGCGTCTGGAGGCCCACAATGAGCTCGTCGAACTTGTCGAGGTGCTTCGCCATCGTCGCACCGTCCTCCATCTTGAACTCGTGGAGTCGACGAGTCATCGTCACACGGTTGTGCATTGTCGTCCGGTTGTAGAACTCGCGCAGAGTGTTCCAGGCTTGGATGGCAGATGTCGCAGACCGAATCTTCGTGTGGTGTTCCACAGCCACGCCTTGAGCGATCAGACCGAGCGCCTTCATGTCGTTGAGCATCCAGGCCTCCGTCATCTCCGTCGGGTCCTTCACGACTAGAACGTGCGCCAGCAGCCCCTTCCTCGCTAGCGTCATACGCATCGCGAACTCCCAGTGGAAGTAGTTGTCGCTTCCCAGGATGACTTCGGCCTTCTTGCTGGACGTCGTCATGGCGGTCGTCGGGGCGGGCTTGAGCTTGTTGCGGCTGTTAACCTGTTGGTTTGTAGCTTGTGGTTGAGGGGGCAAATGCCGAAGTGAAATTAAATGTTATCGTCTCTCAAACTACTCTCTAGTCTTCCCCTCCTGCTTTCCTTCTTGTTCTCCTTGTGCTCGTTGGTGCATCTCATCAGCCTGATTACCCCCGGCTTCCGCCTGACTTGATCTCACTATACCTGGGTCTCTCGAAGACTCCCTGACCAGTCATTGGTGTACCCAGAGCCCGGTTGCCGCCGGCTCTCCCGTCGCCGTCGGATCCTCCGAGTCATCGGCCGATGTGTCCACACGTTCTCCTCGTCCATGTGCAGCTATTGGCGGTGCTCCCGAAGACTCATGAACAGTTCCCTATCTGGTTAGGATTCATCGACTGCAAACAGGATTATATGGATTTCACTATAGATGTTCTATAACTGATCAAAAACCTCTTTATTCTCTAAATGGTCGCCATTGTTGGCGCCTCTACCCTCTAAATGGACGCCGTAGTAATAGACCCAAAGTCATATATATTTCGCAATCACATACCTGCTTCCCCCCACGTATGCCATAACTACCACTACTCTCGCCACAACAAATCGAGCGAAGAGAGAAATTGTATTTGGGATGCTACAAAGTGTTTGCAGTAACTGCAAGCTTGTAAATACTGATAAATAAGCTAGCCACAGTATTTTACAATTAGCGCAGCGTAGATATATATTTTACGAATAAAAACTAAACAAATATGATGTCGAGACATCTACCGGTAGGGACAGTAGATACCAAGCAAAAGATAAAACTGCAGGCATGGTGGCAGGATATCGGTACAACAAATGTTCCCATAACCTTACTGTATTATAACTCACGTACATCCTGAGGGGATGCGACTCTGATAATACCAATGGGAAGAAGGAGTAGGAACAGACAATACCGCGCCTACCGTTAAACAAGAGTACGAAAATGCTGGAGGGGTACCAGGTAAAGAAAGCCCTTGTATTGTGCACCTAACATATGAAAATGTAGCCATTTGAAGTGCAGCCATTTCTTTACCTGATCAATTCTTTAACTGAAACAGCTTATTAGACCGAGCGAACTGGGTGTATTTTATAGAGGTGTGACTGTACTGTATAAATACCAGCAGGGCCGTGCAACCTGCTTTGCTACCGATCGTTGATTGGCTAAAATTAACTTAGGTGTTGAAGTGCACTTTTCCGAGTCTACTAAGTTAGTACTAACAGACTACTAGAAACTTTCTCGTAGAAAGCGGCGCATGCTGCTTGGTGCACTTTGCTGTAGCTTTGCCAGCAGTGCTCTTAGAAAAGCAATGTAGTTACTGCCATAGCCGTCGTTCTGGTGGTAGGAGCTGGTCATGGCGACCAAGTTGCCAGTAATCCGACCCCACGCTCTTGTTGCGCAGCAGGCAGTCCAACGCCGACTCGGCGGCGCCAAGAACGCTGCCCGGCCGGGCTAGGGTTGTACATGAGGAATAGCTTGCCAAACATGCCCGCGATCTGCGATCTGCACAAGCGAGGTCTTGAGCTTGGTACGAGCGGCCCAGACATGTCGTACTATGGTCACGCTGATGATGTCGACGATGTTTGGTGCGCTTCTTAGCGTACACGGACAGGTACCGAGCGCCATAACCTGTAGGTGCTGATGACGGTGCCCGGGAACAGGCCGCTCAGCAGTGTCTCACCCAGCAGTCTCGCACAGCACGCACGGCACACATCTGCGAGAAGACCGAGAGCCACCAACCCACTTACTCATGTACCACACGCCCTGGTTGTTGTAGTTCATGACGCGCTTGGTCGTATAGTAGGCACCACCACGTGGTAGATGGCCACGGACGCGTAAACGCTCGCGAATCGATACAGGGCATGCCGATGACGGCCGGCACGAGCCCCGCACAAGATAAGCTGTCTGGTATGCCAATGCCGTCTTGAGTCCTTCGTCGTAATGAGCTTCTAGATAGCAACTTGCAGTCAACGAGCGGGGAGAGTGCTGCTAGGGAGGGGCTGCATGCCAATAGCAGCACCAAAATGGGCGGAGATAGACCAGCCGAATACTTCACCGCCAAACCCGTGGCGATCTCAGCCGCAGCGCGGGCCTGTGCGCCCTCTAGTCGTACGCGCAGCCCCATCGGTCGTACGCGCAGCAGCACGTCAGGCTGGACACGGCCGTCATGCCGCGCGGTGTTTGATTATCTCGGAATACTTTTCGCAACTCTTCGATAGTATGGCGTGGAGCTCTCATACGGTGGTGTTTTGCTACTCTCACTTGGTTTTTGTATGGCGATAGGGTTGCAAAACGGAACAGTATTTACTACTCAGCGTGCTACATAAGTTGCAAGCGACACCCCGCTTTTTGGCGCCGTACCAGCCAAAATCCTGGCCTATACCCTACCTCTGGCCAATCACAGGCCGCGGATCGCTAGAAATACAACCTAGGTTGCAAATGGCCGGTAATGTGCACGTACATGACGTGTACATTGTTTCCGTGCATGTCCGGAACCCCCGCGTCATATTAAAGACGCCAAGTCGTATCCCGACGG
The DNA here is from genome assembly GCA_016169955.1 of Phytophthora vignae f. sp. vignae. Classification (NCBI taxonomy): domain Eukaryota; phylum Oomycota; class Peronosporomycetes; order Peronosporales; family Peronosporaceae; genus Phytophthora; species Phytophthora vignae. The sequence goes on along the minus strand of JABJUM010000088.1, from coordinate 29,601 downwards.
CAGCATGAACAGCAACAAGCTCGTCGTTGGAAGCCGGCGAGCCCTAATACTAATGTACTCCACACGTTGATGGTGTGAGAACCAGAGCCGATAGTCATAATACCGAATAACATTAGTTATCGGATACAACTTGTTAAGGGATATAGACCAATTTGGCCAATCAAAAGGGACAAAAGGCGTCGATTTTTTATAGCACTTCCCAGCGTTATATTTGATTTTTGTATGAATCAACATTTTATGCAAACTTCCGCAGCTTCTCTCCACTGCAGATCAGGCGTAGCTCATACATAACTAAGGTTACCGGTCCAAAGCGAAGTTTTGTCCTATTAATAAGCGAATTCTTGTATTGACCAATGAGAGGGCCACATTTTCGACATATGTTTGATGCTAAACTGCTGTGCTAACCACGCTAATCATAGACGGATGGCGAGCACATTGACCGAAGGACGTGCCATACTTCGCCCCAATGCACCAGAAGGTATACACATATCCAAGGAAGCTCGAGCACGAAGTAAATGACTATAATCGGCCGATATATGCAGATAAACGCGTCGCCGAGCACATGCTTCGACCGGTGAATTAGCCTATTGTAGTCAGGACTTATGAAAAGTCCTGACACCAATTTTCAGCCACGCACAAAAGGGTCTTCCACTGCGAAAACCTATATCGATATTTAGATATATAGGATTTTCGCGGGCGCTGAATTCGAAAGTGAGGTCAGATTTTGCTAATTCGTAGCCGTTCTTGCGCTATAAGGGCCTCGAAAAGCTCGTCGGGAAGAATGGACCTTATAGTGAAATCAAGTCAACCCGGAAGCAGACCCCACTGGTCTCCGTGTTCTCAATCCCCGATCCAAGAAGCAGCCAACTCCATCAGTGGATCCGACTGCCACGGTATCTAGATCCGACATGTCGACTGGCAGGCTGGAATCGTTCTCGCGAGGTGCCGATGACACTTGACACAGAATCCGGAGCGACATCCTTGACTTCCAACTCCAGGGGATCACGCCCATTGGACATGGAAATTTTGCAGAAATAGAGAGCTATAATTGGTTAACAGGGCTATTCATCTGGTTTGCATGGGAAAGGTATCGTCATCTCGTGCTTCAGTTTGGTCACTTAACATCTGGTCCGCATCTCATAGGCACAAATGCATTTATGGAGGTTTTATATTGCATGCTTGTGTCACGATCCTCAACATGGACACATAATATATGTAGTATTACAGGTAGCTTGCATAACTGTTACATGTCAAATTGACCAACTACCCCAAACTCGGCAACCTGACCCACGCAGTATGGCGGCGATACGCATGCAACCGCCATGGACCGAAAGCCAAGACCAGAGGTTAGGATAATTCAAAGTATTGTATTACTGAGTAATACAATTTCGGTATGAATACAGATTGTATTAATACTTATACTCGCTTTTTGGGCGCATGTATAAGGATAACTGAAGTAATACTACTCCTCAGAATTGGTAATACCAGTAATATTTGCGGTTATACTTCCAAAAACGGGATGTTGTCGCGCTTCAACAGCGCCACGGGCTCGAACTGCTTGCGGTACTCCTCCTCCTGGCGCAGGAACTCCTCCACGCCCCCGTCCACTTGCTCGGGCTGCTCCTCCGACAGCGGCTTCCCGTTCGGCAGCTCGGTTGGGCACGCGGCGAGGCATGACGGCGGTTGACACAAGTCGCAATGTGACGGTCTCAAACTGACGTACTTTGAAAACAAATGGTCATATGGCCCAAAGTTTGGGGCACTAATCGATCGAGGAGGGAGAAGTACAGCCCTCGTTCCTGGCGCTGGTGCGCTTCCCGCTCGTACTCATGGGCTCCGTGGCGATCATTCCGGTGAAACTGATTGTGTCAATCATGTCCGTGACCCTCTTGCTGGGGCGGCTCCTGAAGCGCGTGACCGAGTGGCTGCTGTGATCCCTCCTGTAACTGGTTTTCGGAGTCTTCTCATCGGAAGAGGCTGCGAATACGCGGCGTCTTCGACTCGCTACAGCCAAAGCCAAGAGCTCCAACCGCGTCGGGTCGGGGGATGTTGTGGTGTGCAACTACCAGAGCTTCTTGGTGGTTCTGTACCTGGCTCGTGCACGTCTGTGGACTCGTGGAGGCTCGCAACCGGTCGCTGGCGCTGCCCGTGAGCGCGCAGCGGGTCAAGTCCACGAGGAAGACCGCGGACGTGGTGAAGCGTGCTTCGGGGCCATTCGTCGTGCTGTCTGAAGGTGCTCGTAGCACTGGTAAAGCTGTGCTGAAGTTCATCCCCGTTGGTTGGCGTGAGGTCGCCCAGGTTCAAGTCCTTGGCGTTCAGCACCGTCACGATCATCGTGTGATGCAGGTGGAGGGCCGGCCGGAAGAGGTGCGACCAGGCTCCGCCCGCCGTGTGGCTCGGACTGAAGCGCTTGAACTCGTAGCGGAACGCCACGAGGTGCACGCGCGTCTTGGTCGGTAGGCCCGCGAAGACAAACTAATGTGGGCCACATAGTTTTGTACTAGTATAAAGTATAACCCGAAGTATTAATACAATCTGTATTAATACTGATACTTGTTTTCCATACAAAAGTATTGTATAACCGATATTTATACTAGACCTCCAGTAGGGCCAGTAATACTAATACCGTGATTTGGTCGATTATCCTAACCTCTGGCCAAGACAGCATACAACAAGGTTTCTGCACTTTTTGCTGAATAGGCCAAAAAAATTTTTTGTAGACCGAAAAAACTGTCGATCTTCACAATCACTTGTGTCGAGCATTCGTAAAGACAGTTTGACGACAAATCAAATCTAGTGATGTGATTGGCGAATAATACGACTTGCCCATTCTGTTGGCACTGCCAGGCGCAGAGTGCTCGCAGGCTCCGCTAGGAAGGCCCGCGTTCCTCTTTCAATACTATTTTTGATGCATTTCGTTGCATTCGTATGTTGACTATCTGGGCGCAGCATAGTGGTGGTAGTAATGATTGGCGGTTCGATAGAACTGTGCGGAGGAGCGCTGCGGCACCAACAAACGCCCTCTACACCTCTTGCCGCCCATTCTTGGGTTAACCCCCAGCCAAATTTGGCATGACCATTTTTTGGGTACACCGAAAGTATCCAAAATCAGAAGTACCACTCTATTATCTCAATCAAAGCTGGCTAATCCTCAATCAAAACGGGGTAGTTGCTACACTTACGCTCCGTACTGCATGTCTTCCATGCGGATCGCGATCCCGGCGTTCACGGACTTTGACGCATGCAGCTCCATCTTCTGCACCATGCACTGAGTGATGCGGGGCATTTAGACGTGAGCAGCGTGCTCGAAGAGACGCATGCGCGCTTCCGTCTTCGACACCGCCGCCGAGCTGCGTCATCGGCGCGGCGATGTCGTCCCTCACAAGCGATATGTACCGCTGGATGTTGGATTTGATTGAGAGAACTGAAACAGTTCTCAATCGGGTTGCCCTTGGGGCTGTAGGTACTTGGCCGTGGACCGCGCAAGCCCTTTCTGCTGGGCGGTGGTGCACCAGTCGCCGCCGCTCTGGAAGGCGTCCAAGACGCGGCTGCGTTTTTCGGGGCTGTGGCGAGCGAGTGGACATCTGTGGAGCTCAGGGAAGATTGAGGATTGAAAGCATGAAGCGCGCTTCCTTCAACGCGTCGGTGGGCCGTTTCGCGCGCGCGCGAAAGCGTTTGTGCAGCGCGCCTTTGAACGTCAGAATCTCGTCAATTTTAACGACATCGAATGGGGATTAGCCAGCTTTGATTAAGATAATACAGTGGTACTTCTGAGTTTGGATACTTTTGGTGTACCCAAAACATGGTCATGCCGAATTTGGCTGGGGGTTAACCCAAGAATGGGCGGCAAAATGTGTACATACTTAAAACACCACGGCGAGCTTAGATCGTTTGGATTTCCTAGTATTACAGTAGCAGGCCGAGCAAACTGGTAAGCGCATTCAGCCAAATTGATCAATTGCATTAGCTTTGATATTTTTCATGTATCCCCGAGAAGTTTCGTCGCTCAGAGGCCGTCACGTCGTTTTGTAGTTAGTGGTTTGCGATACCAACCAACAGCTTGCCTACAGGTGGTCGCGGGTGAGATCGGTCGTGTCCACTATTTGTCTTTGCTGCAGTAGTGCGCGCCTCCGGGAGTAAGGTAGCCAAGCAAACCGCAGCAAAGACAAATACAAATACCAAGACTGGCTGACGCTGCCTTGTTGCTACTACAAAACAGTTCATTTCATGACATTGGTAAGATCCTGAATGTCTACGCCCTCGTGTCCTCCGACAACGCCTCAGTGCGGAGCATGTGCGGTGGCTCGTCGAGCACTGTTTCGCTCGGAGACGTCCTCAGAGGACAACGATTCGTGGGCCGCACGACCGGAGAAAGAGGGGCTCTATTTGGTTATGCATTAACTAGAATTTACTATCAAGCCCTGAACGTTATGTTTGTCAAGCTGGGCTGGTGGTAGGGTGCATTTAATTATTAACCATTTTCAAACAAGTGCGTGCATTGTAGTCGCATGTAGGGCCGCACTACCGACTACATGTTCGTGCTTGTGAGCGCCTTATTTCGTCGGCTCGACTGTGGGTGGCACGTGCAATTCACAAACGGCGAAGCTGTTGTCCTCGGGTTCCTACATGCTCAACGGAGGAACGCACGCAACAATACTACCCTCTTTCGTGCAGAAAGTTTTGGCCAATCGTATGGTACAAATTGTTGTCCGACAAACTGTCTTACGTTTTGACAGACACAATACATGTAGCCACTGGTATACTAAAACCAAGATGCAGCCAAAATGCGTTGCTTGCAAAACGTAAGACGGCTTGTCTTACGGTGGGCTCTCTGGGGCTAAGTATTGTGGGTTCTAGACAAAATTTCCAAATCGGCCGATTCGAATCGCCCGAGAGCAAGCGGCCGAGCAACCGCCCGCCTATCCAAATTCATATGCTACTCAAGAGTGTTGCCTTTCACAAGATACAGACACAGTCGTTCTTCACTGCAAAATCACTCGGATCCGCAAGATGGTGGCGGACACTGCTCGCACCTCAAACGACGGAACGCCAGGAAGAACTTCTGGACTGACGCCAGATAGATCTCCAACGCTGCCTCCGCAGACACGAGTCTCCCCGTATCCGCAAAGGGTCCGTACCCCTGTCCGGCTCTCTCCTAGCGTTCCGACTCAGCCAGCTCGCCCTCCTGTTCAGCACCCCGTGGAGCACGATCCTGAGGAGGACTTGCAGCTAACCCTGGTGGTTCAACCAATTACGAAGTGGACGGTTGGGCAGCGCTATTCGTCTGATTACCGCTAGTGGATCCTCATTTGGTGAGATCATCACGTCGCTGTTTGAGCAGCTTCGCTCCCACATCAAAGGCCGAGCCCTCAAGACGGACGACGTCTGGTCGCTGCAGCCTGCTGTCGTCGAAGAATGGCCAAGGTTGATGCAGTTTCGATTCAAGCGTCATATCATTGAGAGCACCAAGTCCGAGGAGGCTTGGGTACAGTGGGTGAAGAGCACGCGTCGCCAAACAGTACACCTGTTGGTCTACGAGTTTGGCCTCGCCATTACAAAAGCTCAAGACCTACAGGAGTTCAAGGCAACGTGCGTCCAGCCGCCTCAGACCGACCGATCGGGCGCTGCAGCAGAGGTCACGTTGCAAGATATCGTCACTCAGCTACAAGAACATTGGGCGGACACATTTCAAGGCGCAGCTGTGGTTTGTCGCATGTGGGCCAACCACATTACGCGCAACTTGAACCGCTCCACATGGGAAGCTTCAACTTCCGAGCCCCCGCCAGACTATATTGTCTCGATGTTCAATGCAACGGACACGAGTCTTGAACAGCATCTGTCACGACTGAATCGGTCAGCACGCATGGCGCTGGACTGTGTTGCCGCAGGGATTGCTGAGAATGATCAATTCCAGCGTTCCCATGATGCTTTCGGCCAACGTCTTGCTATCCAGAGGAGCAGTCTTTTAGCTCGAAAAGAGGTCATTGGGGCGCTCATTAGCGAATTACCACCACCACCACGAGACACCGTGATCGATCCACTCCCAGCGATCGAAAATGTTACTGACATTGAGCACGCAGAGTAGTCAATCAAAACTACAAGCAGTAGGAGACGTCAAAATGATTTTTTTTATTAGCGTTGAGTTTAAAAAAAAAACAGAACTTCGTCTTCTGCACTTACTCCTCTCTCACCATCACTCATGTCGGGAGCGGTTCTCTTCTCCTTTGACATCGGCCCCACCGGATTGAAGTGACCGTCCACCATCCACCCACAATGCTTGAACACGCGTGTCATGCAAAACGACTCAAATCGTGGAAATGTTTCTACAACGAAAGGCGTGAGGTCCCGCGAACTAGACTCGTTGTAGTAGCGCTGGAACGACTTTTTCATGTATCCGAACATGAATTCAATTGGATTGAAGAAGGGAAAGTAAGCCGGCAAGAAAATGGGGACGACGACGACGCTGCGGATGTAGTGAATGATCTCGGGGTGACGGTGAATAGTAGCTCCATCAAGGATCCAGACGGAGTTGGATCCAGGATATTGCCGCACATTCCCACGATCAGAGTACACGAACTCCTGGCAGCACTTCGTGAACGTCACCCGATCGAAGGTGCCCTCCGTGTCAAAGTAGTCCAGCACGCCGTTCGCACCGATGAAAGCTAAGACCGAAATAAGAGGAATACGCTGAAAGTCGCCTCTGATAGCGACCTTCCCACCCCGCATAGAGTAGCCTCTCTTTCGTAGCATGCCTCGGTTGTCGAAGGACACCTCATCCAGGAACACTAGATTCTGGTAGCTCCAGTTGACTCTGCTGAGCTCCTCCACAAATCTGAAAACGTCACGCTCTTTCACGTGCATGGCACGCCGCTCGAAGACCTTCCAGGTCAGCCCAAAGTCGTGGATTATTCGCCAGACCGACGTCTTCGATATCGTGACGTGGTGCGTGTCAATGAAGGCCGCTTGAGCCTCGTCCAGATACGAGAGTGACTTCTTCTGATAGTAGTCGTACAGCCATTGCCTCTGCGAAGCCGTGAACTTCTTGTCGGAGGGTTTCTTGGCGCGCTGAAAGGTCCCAGTGTCCTCATACACCTTGATCCAGTTCCCAATGGTCCTCTCCGTCGTGTTGTAAATGCGAGCAAGGTCTGCGCGAGAGTAGCCGAGGTTGTAGTAGCCGTACAGGCAGTGGAAAACGGTGTTGGGGTGCGCGTGCTGCCTGGTTGCCGCCGCCTCCATTTTGGCGGAAGAATTTCGGCCAATAAGCGCTTGCCGAGAGATGTGGCGAATCGGCCCAAATCGGAAATTTTTGGCGGAATCGACAATATCGTCTTACGAAAGAGCATGAATCATATTTTTATCTCCTGTGGTGAACTCGTGTTGCTTGACCTGCATTTTCGCTTCATGCCCTAGTGATAGCCGAGGAAGGGAAATAGTTCTTTGTACAGTCACACCTCCCTAATTGAACCCCTATAAGTGACTTTCCGTTCCCTATTTGGTTGGAGCGCTTGAGTGCAAACGGGAATATATGAGTTCCACTATAGGTACTCTCTTACTGATCAAAAACCTCTCTATTCTCTCAGAGTTGGTGCTATAACTCTCTATATGGACGCCGTTGGCTAGGGTTCCTAGAACAAATAGGCCTGCCAATCGTTTAAATAGCGTCTTTTCCAACACTCTTAATCGCTTAAAGAGCGTCTCTCCCAGTACTCTTACACCAGCTATCAACCTCAACACTCCTTTCCGAACCGCGCGCACCAAGGCCGTCGAGTAGATAGCGTCAATGTATTTTTCAACATGAAGATGGCAGTACAAAACCGAAAGGTGCCTTTACTACCGCCAGCCACAAAGTCATTCGGACACTTTCACATGTTGAAGTGCACTTTCTTCCTCCAATTTTGACGTCTTCTGTGCAGCCACTGGATGCGGGTAAGTTTTTTTTTGCCTAAAATATATTATAACGATCGACCACTAACAATTGTTTCTCAAAGAGGGATAATTCGATCGTTGAAAGCCCGATATCGGCGTCGCTTGTCCGATGGTGTGGATACAGTTGAGGGCGGCATTAAGCGCAAGTTAAATCTGCTTGAGGCGATTCAGTTCAGCATCTAGAGTTGGGGTGATGCGAGTGCTGATTGTATTCGCAACTGCTGGTGCAAATGAAAGCAAATCACTCTGGCGATGCAGACAGCGAAAGCTAGACCGAGGAGCTCGAACAGCCCCCTGTGACTGTATGGAGTTCTATTCCTTTTTCTTTCAGTGTGAAGAGGATACCAAGCGCGAACAGGAAATGCTGCATAAGTTCACAGTGCTGGCGAGGGCACAAGTTGTAAAGCGCCGGCGTTAGATGTTTTTTTTTTTTGCACCAGGATAAAATGTATGTAGAAAAGGCAATTCGCTATCGATTGTCGGTGTCAGGGTTTGGCTTATGTACAATATTCAGGCATGTCCGGAGGGGGTAGTGTGGACAGAAAAATAACAAAATACCCCTTTTAAAGTTGCCAAGAGTGCCCCCTCTTAATAACTAAGAAAAATCCTGGTGATGAAGGGAATATGCTATACCTTATGTCACATTTTCGACCTGGTACCTTGTGTTAAGACTACAGGACATGCCTGCAGTAGCAAATAGGTCACCAGAACTGGCACGGTGTCATTACCTCGCTCATAACATTGATCTACTTCGGATTAGTCTCTGGAATGATCGACCTACCATACAAATGTTCCTACTATATTAGTTGTTTTCTTAAGCTATTCGAATCAGCGCTCACAGCGCGAAGCAAGGTTCGCAAGCACAATATTCACTCTGGATGAGTTTGTGAGAACAATGCAGTCTAAACACGAGAGGAACACGGAAGACGGCTCTATGAATGTGAACACGATCAAAACGACCAACCACCTTAAGTAGTGCTCATCAATTCGTAAGTGCTATTTAACAGCATGGACGCCGGAGAGCAGAGAAATGAGACCACCACACAGGACCGTTGCCATAAGATATGCTTAGCACGTTCATACCGCTTACCTTCCAGTCGACTAACTCCTGATGGTGAAAACAGGCATCTTTCCCTTTATCAGTGACGTGAGGATGATAGCCTTGCTGCCTCCTGGAGAATGTCAGTATCAGTTGACGTAGGTTACTGAAGTCACAGCGTTGGGTGTACGGAACCTAGAGCTCATCCCAAAATTACTTGTGGAGGTTGTGTACGCATGCCGCGTACGATGGGCTTAGCAACGACGCGATGGAAGGTAAATAGCAATCTTGACAATACGTTGAGCCCATGCGTTTGACAGACGAGCTGTCCAGGCAGGTAGCTGTCTAGTGCTCGATAGAAGGGGGCTTCTACCGTAGGTACGGGCAGGCGGGATTGCAGCTGAGCACGATCCTGGGAGTAGATAGCCATCTAAGCCGCAGCAAATTCAAATTCAAATGTCTAGTGCTCGTTGCCCTCCAAGCCGTCCACTCTAGCTCACTACCTATACATTCTTTTACATATTCGTAGTGCCTCGTTCTACTGATCGTGCTACCCCTTTGAAAAGTCCCGGGTGTACCCCGTAGTAGCAAAAGGGGCATGATTTGCAAAATGCCCCCTGCGGACATGCCTGACAATATTGACTGAGCTACGGCCCATAACTTGACAGGTTAAAAAAAAATTAGAATCTAATCAATTAGCCATGCAGCTAACCCTAACGTTTAGAACGCACATTGAGGTTCGCTTAGGTCAGGGGCGATTCGGTATTCGGTACAGTCGATCCCCTTAGTAAGCGCACCACTACCTTCAAATAACCCGTCAAATCAGATCTACTACGATGGGATTGTACGAGCCAATCAGTGTTCAACATTTCCTATGTCCTTTCAAATCGCTTCCAACAGCCCACCGTGCTTACTGAGGGGATCACCTAGTGACAATATTGTACATGTACCTCAATGCGAAAAGAAAAGAAAGTACTGAGGGGATCGACTGTACTGCAACCATGTTTTATGTACGGCGCGATGTCTCACTGTTGCTCTCGTACAATCCGCGTGAGCAGATCACATGATATGATAAGATTGTACATGTATTAATGCGCTGGCAACTGGATACTACAGCCTATAATAACTGTGGCAAATGACTCCCTTCTCGGCGGTGTTTGACACGGATTCTAAGTAAAACGGAACAATCTATCGATATTGTGTTGTTCAGGCCATATTGAAGTGTCTGCAACCTAAGTAAGCTCAGCTTAACACGACTTAATGCGATGCTTAATAACTGTCCGTCCACGTCGGGCACATCGGACGGACTGAACACACTGTACGAAGTAACGAGCTTTTGAAAAACGGCTGGAGGCCCGTCTGCTCCTGCTCAGTGAGCAGTCTCCAGGGCATCTGTAGTCGGCGTAATCTATGTTAGATCGAGGTGTTTACGTACTTGTTGAAAAGATCAGGTCACCTGATGGTGAGAAGCTCAATTGACGCCTGGCCGGCTATTCACTTCGCAATTGTCCACTGAACTGATAACTTCATTGGTACCAGCTTCCAGCCAAAGGCGATGCATTCTGCTTCGAGGTTCTTCCCAGTTGATCAAGCACGATTGTTGTCTCTCAGCTCCGAGGTTATTGGATCCGTAGTGCCTCGAGCGAATGTAGTCAAGGATCACGTCTACTCGGAGGCAAGTCCAGGGAGAGATACCAGTTTCTCGTCGACTTCCCCGCTGTCACTGGTCCCAACAACGCAGTCAAAGCCGTCCTACAATCCCGGACTTGTGAGTTACGCCCAGCTCTTTCTGCAGGAAGATCGGCCACGAACCAATGCCAGTCGGAAGAAAGCGAAGTCTAAGCGCGAGATCTGCTGCGAACGCACTCTCGAGCTTCGTGAGAAACGCCGTTTAAGCCAAGAGCGGTACCGCAACAAGTTGCTCAAGAACGCAGAGAAACTCGCTATCGACGTGGAAGAACTGCGCCTCGAGGTGCCGTTACTCCAACTGCAACGCACGCGGGTGCTGTACAGCTCGGGACCTACCGTGCAGTCCGTGGCAACCGAGTACTTCCACGTCTTCCACCATGGAGTCAACCCGTCTCACTTTGTGATGTCAAGGTCGGGACTTCACGCGCAGAATCCTGGAGCACAGCGCCAAGTCGTGTTTTTGCGAACGACCATGTCGGCCGACGTGATGCTGGGTGAACAGCGAGGGGTGAATACATTGCTCGAGCAATGGCGACGTTACTCTGCGTATTTCGACGATCTCCAGTTCGAGCTGGAGCGCTTAGACGGAGCGGATGCATTGTTCATGTGGGCTTCAGCGACTCTAACAGTGACGATTTCCGCTGCAAGTTTGCGGCATGTGTTCCCTCATCTCTTGGGGACCGACTCGAGCCGTCAGGATGCAATGGAAGGACGTAAACTCGCGCTTCTTGGGTCAAGACTACTCCATCAGCGGCTGAAGATTTCGTGTCGCCTCTGCTTTCAGTGGAATGAAGGTATCAAGCGAGTGGAGCGGCTGGACATGGAGATGGACTTCTTGTCGTCGTTGGCTCACATCGTGGGGACTCTCGACAATGCAGCACTCGTTTTGAAGGAAGCTCTCATCACGCCTGATGGGGCACTAGGGGAAATTGAACGGTAGTTGTTGCCCGTGCAGCTTGGAATTCATCTTGACCTTCTTACTTGTTCACACGCTTTGTGGTCGGCAGCTCTGAAGGGAAGCAGAAAAATCATACATATAATACATGTAGAATGCACCACCAATTGGCATTTATGTTATGGTAAAAAAATACAATACTGTACTAGTATTTAGCTACAAAATCAAAACATTTGAGACGTGACACTGTAGTGCCACGTGGTAGTATTCGCAGTTCGAAGAACTGTCGTTAGGCGGCCCAGGCGAGTTTATCATCGAGTGACATTCTCGCGACATCCACCGCCTCATCGAGCGAAATTCGCCTGACCTGAATTTGCAGGAGCGGTGTATCATTTGAAGTATGATACCAGGGCAGATGCTGCGGCTGCGAGGCAGGCACAGCAGATGCTTACCGCTATGTAGTAAAAGAGATTCCTAACACAGATATAATAAATAATGCTATTTAAAAAAATGCTGTTATCCTAGTCTTTCCGGTGGAGCCCTGGTTGCGTGTCAAGCAAACACAATATTTGTTTGAAAGTATGATGCAGATGAGCTCAAAATGCGTACGGTATAATTTTGGCGGTTGTGTCCTTGTTGTCGGAAGTCCATGCAGGAATCTTGCTGCTCCTGAGAACTGCGAACCCCCGGACAACCAGTCCGGGTACCCCCAATAGGACTTAGGACTAAAGTCCTAACGCATCCGTAGTATTCAGGCGAAACAAGCGGAAAAATCAACGAAGTGCAGTAAGGAGAAGAGCGGGTGGAACGGTACTCCTGCCAAGGCAGAGTAAGCGGGAAGACAGACATCAATATTTAGTCAGCCAAGAATAATCTTCCACTTTGGGCGTCACCGACGACTGCAACAGGACGCTGCTAGTACAGAGACCTTAAATAGTGTGGGTTTGGTCATCTGACTTTTTACTGTAGCTCGCAACTCGTTCAACGCGCCACGGGTTACTCTTAGAGCATCTTCACCGCGGAGGGTCAAACAGCATATTTACTCCGAATTTCTCCGCACCGCGCGGACTAAATAAGCGGTTTATCCCCTACTCGAATAAGGCCTGGGTTACCCACACCTTACCCACTAGGAAGGGGGCTTCAAGCGTAGCTCAGATGTCATGTAAATTGGGTCGCCTGTCTTCTGTCTGCCCTTATAGTGCCGTAGCCACCGGAGTAGATATTAATACAGTCAGTGATGTAGTATTGTAGTAGATAACACGACTATTTGTAGAACTACTATAGTTCAACAATTAACTTGAAATTTGTATGCACATGCTAGTACTATACTATTATGCCTTCATCACTGAATTTGGGCGAACGATCACAATCATTTTGTAAAATCTCAGTGAAAATCACTGATTTATGGAAATTCCTCGCGGTTTGTACAACGAGAACGGCCCTTCAGCCTTCATATGTGTCCTTCGGCGTGGCAATATAGGGAGGGATGTAATGGAATAGGTGCTGTTTTACCGACATTTACTCCCTGCAGCGGTGCGGAGACAGCGAGTTTAATTGGCACTTTACACCTCCAATTTTACTCCAAGCGGTGGAGATGCTCTTAGGGGATGTTTCATTCGGGAGCAGGTTAGATAGGGCAACTTTGACTGCACAAACAAATATGCGTTTCTAGCCATAACGTTTCCGCAGTAATATGTTTGCGGAGCACGGGCCCGCAGTCCCCAAAGACAAAAACACACAACACCAACACAACGCCAGGCAGAGCTGGCTGTACCGTGGGGCTCCGCTCCTTCCGCGAGCAGCTCCGCGCCCCGCGCTATCCCCACCAGGACCAGTTGCAATGTGACGAGTGTGAGGGACTTCGTGCTTTGTTAGCAGCGCTAGCAGATCGCTGCGGCTGTGCACCGAAGGACGATGTCATTGCTAGAGCTGGCGTCGTTAATGCGAGAGGTATGTAATACTGCGTGGATGCTATTATACGGGGACCTGACACAGCCACTGCTCCACGAGCACCTTCAAATCCTCTTGACTTGGTTAAACTATGGAGGTCAAAGTGCCAGCGACGCAGAAAGGCATAATCAAGTGTCACAGGTAATTGCATAGAAGTGACCAGCGCTTGGCTGGGCGCCCCTTCGGCGCCCCCGCTGTTCGCTTCGCTCGCGATATATAGATTCTCTCACCTGGCGAGTGCAGTGCTCGGCTCGCTGGAATGCTCGTCGCTGGGCCCGCCTCCGCAAATACTGCGCGGCCCTGCTTCGCGGGCTCCCCGCGCGGGTTTGCTGCGGCTACGCTCCTCACAACCGCTCGCCTCCGTTGGCGCCCTGTCTATGAAGTTACTGCGTCGCCCCGCCCATGGAGTGGTGCTCGAGCATTTTGTAGTGCTGTGCGCGATTTCTGTCAGTGTTTGTGTAATTTTCTCGGATGCTACATTGGCAAGTCAGTACTTCAGCTACGCATTAGGTAAGGTTCTTCCTATCTAACTAATTAAGCATATGGCGAAATAGTTACCGCCTTTATATGTAGGATGGGGTCTGAGGTGTGTTCCGTAGAGCATTTCGTCCCTATGTGAAGTTATACCACGAGGCAACCTAATACACCCCGTTTAGTAAAGAATAGCTATCGTTACTGTCCCTGATAAATAACGCACACATTAGGCATGACATGGCGTATGTTGCACGCCAATAGTGCGCAATTACTTCAAATTGCGGCAAATGGGTGCGCTCGATGGTACGCTCGGCCGCGCAACTTGCATGTAGCAGTAAACTAGAACGTACTTAAGTACATATTTTAAAAGCGTTGCGGTATTTAGGGTAAGCGAATTAGGGAGTATAATACTGGTGCATTTGCGAATAGCAAATTGCAATTATGGAGAGGCAAGAGCTACTTAGCCGTCTGCAGCTTAATATTGTATGCATTGTATGCCGGGTAGCAGCGATAACTATACTGGACGTCAATGAATAGGATGATTGTGGTCATACTATAGCTACTGCAGTTAAATCATACTAGCCGAGTAGTAGTGCGGTTCTCCATAATGAAAAATGCTAAAGGCGTGCTTAGACTGGCAATTGTCTACCCACCCAAAGCATTAATGAACGTCTCTTCGCTGGCACATGAACTAAAAAGACTATCATGGGCTGGGTCTGCGCAGCAAGGATAAAAATGTAGAACAAGCGGAAGTTCGGATACTAGCCAACCGTAAAAGCAGCATGAACATGTAGATCTTTCGAGCTTCGCAACAATAGGAAGCAAGGCAGCGTGTTGGCGATAGAGAAATGGACAGTCATCGGTCTCGCTATGTCTAAGGAAAAAAAACTGCGACGTGTGCCGCCCGCTATAGCAGCCGTTTTTAGCGGGTCGCACAAGTCACAGATGATTATGATTGGTCTGTCTAAACATTTTTGAGCATTCTGATTGGCTTTCAGCTAAAATCGGGGGCGGCATCTGACAGGCGCCTTGACTGCGTAGCGGACGCGCACTGTATATCCATGAATAGCGATGAGGCCCTCGATAAGCACGATGGCTCGCCAAGAAGGTGGCATACGTTTCCGCCGTTTGCTGACCAATCAGCACTCCCTGTTATTTGGCGATAGCGGGTCACCGATAAAATTGCCCTAATGAGCCCCATATGCATGTTATGAATGCCTACTATAATGTAAGTAGGAAGTCTACACAAAGAATAGACTGGGGCTTCGCGGGGGCTGAGATAGCAAAAATAAACAAAATAGATAAACGCACAGCGCATACGACTTAGGTGCCCCGCACTTGCGGCGCACCAGTCCACCCGCGCTGTGCATTTATATTATGAGCATCCACAACTACCAGATGATCAGACCTTTTTTAAGTGCAATAACACACTCACGATATCGATTTGTTTTCTTGCCTACGCGCTGTTATTAGCCAAGCGCTATAAGTTGCAGCAGCGCCCACACAAGCAGACGACTAGCGTGTTGTAAATTCACCCTAGTGTTGCTGCGTCTTTGGGCTCGGAGCGACGCAGAGGGCTTTGGAGAGGAGGCGCCGACTCGAGCCCCAAGATCGACCCGAGCCCCGACAGCGACTCGAATCCCGCGTACGACCGGGGCCCCGCCAAGCGACTGGCTGGACGCTGAAGACAACAGCCGAATGAATGGACACTGAAGGCAACACGACCAAACGCCCGATGATCGATTCGGGTCTCTGGAGAGGAGGAAATCGCCCACCACGAGTCGCCAACGGCGCGTGATAGCGGTTGACAGCGACACAAGACTCGTTGGAGACGAAACTTTTGTTTTTTTCATATAGATAAGCCCCTCCACGCATGAAATTTCGTTTTGAGTTTGATCCCCAAAAAATCAACGTTTACATTTTGTTCTAGCTAGCCCTCGGTGTATTCTACATAGGTGAGGTCTTCCTGTCGCCACTGCCTGCCCTCCTCGGTCCAGCTCACCTTGCCAGCGATCTTCTCGCCGATCTTGTGCCTCATAAAATACTGAAACACTGGTTTCCCCACCATCATTTTTTTAAGTGAGGTTTCATTTCAGTCTTTTCCCCAGCATCACCTCGATCTTGTTGGCATTTGCGTCAACATTGGTGAGTGCTTGTCGGACTCGAGAGCTGGTGGCTCGCTCCAAGTCGCAGGGGAGAACGCCTGTGTCTTCAACGATTGTCGTCGTCTTTGACAGCGTCTTCCCCAGGTGCTTGGTCACCAGAGATCCGAAAATACAGTACTATATTGTATTGAGCACAAGATTGGACCGTTATAAAAATTACAATTCAGCAAGGAGCAATAATAAAAATTGCCGCAATATAAATATAATGTACTTGAATTGCAGGCATTGCAACAAAAGAAATAAACTTTGTGAACAACTTTATATGCGAAACATAATTACAGAGTCACAGTTTTTAGGAATATTCCTATAGAAACTTCACATGTAGAGTGCATAGACAACCTAGTAATACGCGAGCGAGAAATATCTGGATCTTACGATAAAACGTAAATCTGGTGTACTTAGTACTTTAGTGGATTCCAGGGTTTCTTTCACCTTGTCATCACCGCAGTTAAGGGTACAGCGGTTCTACAGATTAAGAATTTGTATGATCAACTCCTTCGTATCCAGTGGCCATTGGACACGGACCCATTTCACTTTGACCTCTGCCTCAAAAGGCGTACACACTATATCAATAGATTAAGCTCAAGATCCTAGAGGATCACCGTCCCCTGATGTGATGTCTTCCCCGCATTGTTGTTCCGACCTGCATACATATTGGTTATTAAAGATGTTGATTGCCAATTACGGCTTTTACTACACTTTGATCGCTGGGTATGTAGACCTTACTATCATTTTAGTGACGTACTTTGGTATATTTGGCGCCATGTTAACTTTTTTATATTAATTGTCAATAATTGGTACAATATTGTATTGTATTGGAACTGTTGATCTCCAATAATAAAAATTAGTATTGAAAAACACAATTATTTGTTGGATCGCAAATTTTATTTCGGACCTCTGTTGGTCACCATATCGGTTTGTGTGGGTCGGCACACCGTAATGCACCCGAAGCCTTCCTCTCGCAGTGCAGAGTGGCTGAACTTGACCACCGTGTTGCATCCGCAGACGTACATGACATGGAATCGGTACCGTGGGAAGTGCGACTCGCACATTTCTCGGACGTGGGTTAACGTGCTCAGGTAGTCGAGCACTCGTCGTCGAGCGATCTCCCACTTGTCGACTTCAATCCAAGAGGAGGACGCCACGGCAGTCTCGATCAGCGCCAATCGATGTCGCTTGGTGATCATTTCTCGAGGGTTGCGGCGGTTCTTAACGCGCACATAAGTGTCGTGTGACGGTGAGATGAACGCTCCAACAACTGGGAACTTGTACATGTAGTTCGATTCGACGTACTGTCGCGCGACGTAGAAAGCTCGAATGTGGAGCATGTGGATCGGGTTGTACGCTCCGCTGAAGACGAGAACGATCACGTCGGTCTTCTTGGACGGCGAAGCGGCAGGAGACGAAGCAGGAGCATCTGAAGCAGCGCTGGCCCCTTGTAAGTGCTCCAGATCTTGAGCAATGGGTACTGACGAGTACTGGAAATGACTCGAATTAAATGAGCTTGATGATGCGATTGATGCTTCTTCATTGATAGAAACCGACTATTTTTATTTAGGTAATTATTCAGCTTACATATTAAGTTTACTTTCATAATATGTCAATATATAATGGATACTTAACGCATGCGTAACACGCACGGCTTCATGCGACACCGAATTAATCCCCTGCCGGCTGCGCCAGCAGCATACCTAACGGTACACTTGCTATCTCAGTAAAACGCCTTGCTATCGTCGTTGAGTCCCATTTGACCCAGCATTAGGTCCGGTAACAGTTGCTGGGAGACACTAGCCAACTTGTCACTTTTTTTTAGCTAGCACCTGCCATGCCACTGTAAGGAGGCCGACACCCTGCCAACGAATGAGATGGGCGAGACGAACGAGGCGGCGGACGCAGCATCCACGCTGGACGACGGCGTTGAAGTAGACGGCAGTGTGGAACGTGAATCCAGTCGGCCGTGTGGTCGACAGGATCTGTTGCACGGTACCGGGGAATCTATGGAATCTCCGGGTCCGCTGAACTCCGCGAACTCCACGACGGAGTTCACTCTCGAATTGGACGGCTGGCAAGCAAGCCGGACGCACACTCTGGAACTGGACGGCTAGCGAACAAGCCGCCAGCTCACGAAACGCGCGCTCGGGAGCGAGCGCACTATGACGAACGAACGGACGAACGGTTGGTGAACGACGTGTGGCGGACGCCATTGAAGAACGCAGTGGACGACTACAGCGACGTGTACGGCTACGGGGTGACGGACAGGAAGCAGACGGCTTCCGAGTTCTTTGACGGCTGCGACGAGTAGGACAGGCGCGTGTGGGCGTACGTCCAAGTGGCTAGAGGAGCGACCAAGGACGGAACCAGGTTGTGCACGGTAAAGTAGACGTGTATTTGTAGTTAGTCGGTGATCAACACCACACTAGTTCATCGAAATAAAGTAGGTGTTGCTGCCAGTCGGGCACACACCGGCGCAGTGTCAGACGCTTTGACACTGTCGGCCATCCGGACTTTGGACTGCATCAGCACAGTCGCGACCAACCCTAAGCGTGTGGGGCTCCACGAACACGTTACATGGTGGTCATACAGGGGCCTAGTGTACGTATTCGACGCAGCCCTCGACTTACGACGACGCCTGGAGACACTCGGATGGCCCGGACGAAGGTCGTCATGCAATCCACGGCCCGTGTGGCGAGGAATCAGCCGGCGGATCAGACTCAGACGTCGCCTGTTGGCGGATCGGATCTCGTGCGACAAGAAGGACGAAGCGACGCCGAGGACGAGGAGACGAAGGAGAGCGACCTGGGCGACGCAGACAACCCGAGCCACGAGCCCGACGAGCGCGGCACCAGCGACGCTCACGACGAACCCAGCGGCGGAGCAACTGACGGAAACGACGACGGCGCGGCAACGGCTCCAATGGCGGCGCTGACGGCTGCCCTGCAGCAGATGGCAACCACGATGGCAAGGATCGACGCGAGGCTGGACCAGCTGAGCGCAGCGCCGACCCACCCCGCATCAACCTCCGCGCCCACGGACACCAACGCGCAGACGGTGGCGGTGACGGCTAACCCGCCACATCAGACGGCACCCCTGACGAATCCGCCGACTCGGCAGGCACCGTCCGACGACGACGATGAGTCCGACGATGACGACGACGGTGGCGGCGGCCGACGTGCACGACGCCAACCTGTGACGAGACCTGGCGACCGAGACTTCCATCGCAACCGACGGCGTGCGATTCGGGACCTGGACTTGCCGACGTTCCTGCCGACGCCGCAGACATCTATAACGACTTGGATCGCGCGTGTAGACTTGGCACTCGAAGGCGCACGGCTGTCAGGACGAGGTGAATGGACGGATCAAGAATTGTATTACATCTTAGGCAACAAGCTACAGGACAGTGCTGCCCGCTGGTGGGTCCAGCTGGACCGTAAGCTACGCGATCGCGAACGGACATGGACGAAGCTGAAGTCCTCCTTGCTGCGGAGATACGGCGAGCGACCCGACAAGGCCATGGCTGAGTGGCGCGTGGGACAGCGACGGATGATGCCTGGAGAGACGTACGCGGACTTCGCCGCTGCTCTTCGCGATCTGTGTGGCAATAACCGCATCCAAGAACGTGTGCTGCTTGCACAGTTCTACCGCAGCCTGGACCGCACGACGCGAGTCCTCGTGAAGCAGCGTCCGAAGCCGACGACGCTAGAGGAAGCCGTGGACAAGGCAACGGAGATTAATGATCCAATTGATAACGTGGCACAAGGCATGGAGAACATCGGGCAAGCATTCGTCACCGCACCTGATACGTACGTCGTGCCTGCGAACGGAACGACCGGACAGATGGCGCTGATTCCGGGCGTCGGAAGCACGGACGTGGCGGAGGAAGAGAAGCTGGCATGCTTCACGAATTCTCGCGGCGTGTACAACAAGTTCCTTGGGCTCTGGGAGGCTCCCAAAGGACGAGTGTGGAATGGACACATGTGGGCGCCCGTACCACGGAAGAGAGCGGCTCCAGTGGTCGTGCCTACGGCTGTCAAGCGTATGGCGACGGCCAAGAACGCTCCGAAGGCGAAGGTGAACCTGGCGTTGGCCGGCGAGGACGACTACGACTACAACGAGGACGACGATGGACAGGAGACGGTGGCTCCACGCGCACCGCCGCCCCCTAAGAAACCGAAGCTCGCAGTCAGACGTACCAAGGCTGTGACGTGTCAAGGCGTTGGAAGCTACAAGGACGAAGCCTGAGACGGCACCGGCACCACGACGATTCGGTGAGCTGAAATGCTATGCGTGTAACCAGATGGGGCACCTCGCACGTGAGTGCCCGGATGACGAAGCTCGTGCGCGTAACGATGAGTATCTCGCTCGTCGTGAGCAGGAAAGGAAGCGTCAGGAAAACGAGGATCGGGCGACGTAGGGGGATTACGGCGCTCGGTAGTACGACGAACTCCCCAGCGACCAGCGGCGACGTTGGCCGACGGCGAGGGCAAGATGGTGAGCGGCATGGACGTGCCGAACGACGGGAGCGTGGCGGTGGTGAGACGAGCTGTCACGGCTCACTTGGACGAGGAGGTATGTAAGTACGGTGCGGCCGGCGATGGCAGCCCTGCGGTACACGCACACGACGGAGGAAGGCAATGAGGGCAGCAATGCCACGAAGAAGAACGCGGTAGTGACGACCGCGGCGGACGAGGTGGGCGAGGCGACGGAGACGGCAACAACGGTGGCCCCGGTTCACTCCGAGGAGGTAGCAGCCTCTGAGGAAGGCGGCACGGCGGCAGATGGCGTGCTGTTGGCTGAGGAAGGCGCCGTAGTGACGAATGCGGCGCCAGTGACGAACACGATGATGGTCACGGCGATGGCGACAGACGCTATGACAGTGACGAGCGTGACGGACGGCGAGGTGGTAAACGACGGTGTTGTATCTGAGGAAGACGCCACAGCACCAGCCGATGAGGACGAGGCGGTAAACATGGAGCTCGGCATGGAGCTTACGGACAAGGCTGTGACGAAGCTCGGCAGCGTGGCGAAGGTGCGGATGGCCGTCAAGCAGTCGAAGCGTGAGGCGAAGAAGCAGCGTGTGCAGCGTGCGCGTGAGAAGGCGGCCAAGAACAGCCGTGGCGATGACGAAGTCGCGCGGGTGGTTGCTGAGCTCGAAGCTGAACGTGAACTACGACGGCGGCAGCAAGCAGATGAAGCGCGGAGGGCGCTAGACGAACGAAAGCAGCGGCGGGCTGCTGACGGTGACGACAGGACGGGCGAGCGAGCCCATGTGAACTTGGTGCAGCACGGCACCGCGGTGACGAACGACTATGACGGTGGTGTCGAAGGTGAGAGAGTGGCGGCCAGCGACGGGTTGCCCACAGCCGCCATGATGGTGGACGGCGTACAGCAGCACGTCAAGATTGACAGCGGCGCGCGCTACTCCGTGGCTGGTACGGACTGGACGGCACGGGGAGAACGGAAGCGTGTAGACCCTGTGACGTACGTAGAAGGCATTGGCGGCTTCTTGCTCGACGTGCTCGGCGTATGGACCTTCACCATGACGAACGTGTACGGCCAGACGGTGACCATTGACGCATGCATCGTCGAGGGGTGCACCAGTGAGTTTCTCGTGGGCGTCGACTTCCTCGAAGGACACAGAGCTACAATGGACTTCGATCGTGGCGAGGTGCGCTACCACGAGCGCAGCAGCGAAGTGATCATCCCGTTCAGGACGACGGAGGAGACGAACGACTCAGCGGTGGCAGCTGTGCGGCTGGCCAGTGCTACAAACTTACACCGACGTGCTGTGCAGACGGTGGAGGTTGCGATTGCGGCACCTGATGGCGAGGAAGGAGTGTTCTTGCCGACAGTGAACAACGGTGCGGTATTGTTGGCGTCAGCGGTGACCAAGGTGACGAACGGGAAAGCGCTGATACCTGCGATCAATACATATGGAGGACGCATCAAACTGCCCAGCAAGAAGGAGCTAGGTGTATGGATACCTATTAATCAAGACATTGAGCTCTTGGCGATGCATGGTGAGTTGCAGCCGGAACGTGTGGATGAGTGGCTGAATGAGTTGGGCGACACTGTCACGCCCCTAGACGACGAACACGACGTGGACATCGGTGCGGACGAACCAGACGCCCGTGCCCTTATCCTGAAACTACTGCGTGCTTACCGAGACTTGGCGAACGCGCAGGACGAGTGTCCACCTGCTACGACGCTCAACGTGGAGCACCACATTGATACTGGGGACGCTGCGCCCATCATGATGAGACAGAGACGGCAGGCACAGACGGAGGACGCTATTGTAGACAGCAACGTCGACTCTATGCTGTCCGCGGGAGTGATTGAGCACGGAGAAGGAGCCTGGGGCTTCCCCGTGGTGCTCGTGCGTAAGAAAAATGGATCTGTACGGTTCTGTGTGGACTACCGCGCTCTCAATAGCGTCACACGCAAAGATGTCTATCCATTGGCACGGATCGACGAGACGCTAGAGTCATTGGGAGGTGCACGGCTATTTACGACGCTAGATCTACGCTCTGGGTACTGGCAGATTCGTGTGGCAGAAGAAGACCGTGACAAGACGGCCTTTATGACTAAGAGAGGACTGTATCGCTTCAAGCGCATGCCTTTCGGCCTAACCAACGCCCCGGCCACCTTTCAGCGGCTCATGAATGGAGTATTGCGCGGGCTGACGTGGATGACGTGCCTGGTATACCTGGACGACATAATTATCTTCACGAAGGGCGGCATGGAACGACACGTGGTTGAATTAGCGGGTGTATTAGAGAGATTAAGGGCGGCTGGCCTAAGTCTCAAGCTGAAAAAGTGTACCTTCGCTACGACTTCCATGGAGTATCTTGGCCACCATCTGAGCGACAAGGGCGTGCAGCCCGCAGAACGGCTGGTTCAGTCAGTGCGCGAGTTCCTGCGACCTGTAGACGCGACTGAGGTGAAGCGGTTCGTCCACCTCGCTGGATATTACAGGAAGTTTATCGCTGCGTTTGGCTCGATCGTGGAGCCCATGACGAGATTGTTGAAGAAGGACGTGCAATGGGAGTGGACGGAGGCTCAGGAGTTCGCCTTTGAACGGGTGAAGATTCTGCTGACGACGCGACCTCTTCTACTCTATCCTAACTTCGAGTTACCGTTCCGCTTAGTGACAGACGCCAGCAAGATCGGCTTAGGCGCCTGCCTCATGCAGGATCACGGACACGGATGGCAGCCGATTGCATATGCTAGCAAAGTGAACAACACGGCAGAGTCGAATTACTCGATCACGGAGCTCGAGTGTTTCGCTGTAGTGTGGTCCGTCAAGATGTTCCGACCCTACCTGTATGGCCGGGCCTTCACGATCATAGCGGACCACGCAGCACTCAAGTGGCTCATGACTCGGCCGAACCTGGCTGGAAGATTGCACCGATGGTCGCTGATACTACAAGAATACGACTTTCAGGTCGAGTACCGGCCTGGATCGACGAACGTGGTGGCAGACGCCTTATCCGGGCGCCAGCGGCAGTCAGAGCAGCGGTAGGACGGCAGCGACGGCGCCAGACGACACCAAGTACGAGAAGTGCGGCGGCAGGTGACGCAACGACGACAGCAGGTGCGCTCGCGGCGGAGACAACGACGGCTGACATCACGGCGGCTCTGACGGCGACCGGCACGTTGGCGACGTGTAACGACTCGGCACTTACTACGGCGGCAGCGACGCCACCGAGTGACACGGCGACAACAACGGAGACGGCGGGCAGGACGACGGAGACTAGCAACATGGCGATGGGCAGAGCAAAACATGTGAATGGCGACACGACCCCAGCAGCGGCTGAGGATCAGACGCGCGAGAGGACGGACCAGCTGATGAACGAGACGGCGATGCCAGAAGGCGTGGCACGCGCAGCCACCACACCCGAACCGGACGCGAGGACGACGACCACGGAGGCGGTGCCAGTGCGGCTGTCGACGGACGAAGCGGCGCCGACGGAAACTGCGACGGCCCCAAGGGTCACGGTAACGGCAACAGCGACGGCTCCGAGCCGGACCCCGACGACACGAAGTACGGCGAACGATGCGAAGGCGACGACAGTCGAGGTGGTGACGGCGAACGACACTGCCGGAGTGACAGCGGTCGGCGAGGACAGCGGAGTGGCCACGACCATGACGACAGTGACGGCTGCCACTGGCCGGAAGCGCACGAAGAAGGCGACGCCCCCTGCAACGAGACGCAGTGAGCGCCTCCGCGAGCGAGGACAGCGGCATGTGCATTGGGCCACAACAGAGACGAATGGAGACGACACGACCAGCACCCGGTACAGTGCTGGGCGAGTTACGACTACGGAGGCGACGGCAACTACGAGGCCGATGGCAACTACGGAGACTACGACGGCTACGACAACACGGATGGCGTCAAGTGACGTGCCCCCAGCGACGACGACTGCCCCACGTGACCAAGGAGCAGCCGTGCCGAGTGCTGGTGCAGTACAAGACGACGGACGCCACGCGGCGGCCAGTGCGACACGAACACGGATTCCGAGTCCGACGAGCACAGAGAGGGCAGCATCTCCCTCGCGACGCGACGAGAAGACGAGTGCGGCAGCGCCAAGGGCGACGACGCCACCAGTGACGAGGACGAAGCCCAATGCGAAGGGTGCGACCCACGCGAAGACGACGAGAGAGATAGCGGTGACGACGGTGAACGCCCCGGTGACGAAGGACGTGACGAATGGTGCGGTACCAGTGACGAGTGGCACAGTGCCGATGACGAGCAGTACAGATGGCATGGACTGTAACGGGGTTACACGCACAAGTGGCTACAGCCACTTGTAACTTTAACAGACGCGATGTCTGTTAAAGGTTTAAACACTTCCTCGGCCTTGGTGTACGTTACATCAAGGGCCACATTCATTTACGATCACCACGACGGGTGGTCCATAGACATTTAGGATTCCTATTGGTTGAAAGCAGCATCTTTTAACCAATGAGCGACATGCATAGCAATGGAATTCTGCCAACCAGCCGTTGGCAGATTCCCAACTTAGAATATTACATTTAGAGGAAGTCAGAAACATAAAACAAAAATAGCAGTTCTCATTTTAACCCAAAAACATTATTTGGATCGTTTATTTAGATTAATCTATACTCGGAGGCCCGAGTATAATTAACTCTAGTTTAAACCAAGCTACGCTTCCTCATACACGTGCGCATACGTGTAAGTTGTTGTAGTGGGCCAAGGTAGGCCCATTACACCTGGTAGCACTTTGTAGTCCGTCCAACGACCGACTCAGTTGAGTTCGTACGTTACCGCACGAACACGGAGCCGAGAACCTTCCCATGGATACCGAGGTGCCCATGGAAAGCTCCACGACGCCTGCAACCCATGTTGCACGCGCTGACTGCCCCCACCTGTCAGACCCAGAGTGGGAGGCCCTCCAACGACTGTCAACAGTCATTGGTGAGGCGGCTGTAGCTACGATGCTGCGTACGCTAACGCCGACAGAGCAACACGGTGTTGCTCTGGGCTTCATCTTGAAGGAGCAGCGAGATGTTGCTGCCACTACCGCGGTGTCGTCGGGGACGACACCACGCGCGCAATCACTGAAGCTCAACGTGAGTAACTACGTAGGAAGAGAGGGTGAGCCTCTCCTCCGTTGGCTTGTCGAACTCGACACTGCCATTGCGGCTCGACGTATCGTCGACCCGTTGTCGAAGGTCGCGTTCGCCATGTCCTGTCTTGGCGGACGTGCAAGGAGTTGGGCGTACGGACGCCGACTCTCAGACCCTACGTGCTTCAGCACGTACGAGGTGTTCAAGGAGGAGCTCAGACAAGTGTTTGAGCTCCCGCAGAATGAGTTCCGGTCGAGGGCGGAGTTCCTCGACCTGCAGCAGGGCAAGCATGACGTCCATGCTTACGCTCAGAGAGCACGGTACTTGGTCTCGAACATCGTGACCAACCCGATTGACGAGGCGACCAAGGTCGTCACGTTCATGAAGGGACTGAGAGTTGGGCCTGTGAAGACCTATCTCTTCCGTGAGTACCCGAGTACTCTCGAAGCTGCGATCACTCTTGCCATGCAAGAGGAGTTTAGCCTGCGGCAGGCTAAACAACATGCACACGTACCGAGGCCGCAACCGCGCCCGGTAGTGAGGACGGGAGGGCCAGAACCAATGGACCTCTCGAGCGCTGCCACTGCTGGACCCCAGCAGTCGCAGGGAAACAATGTGCGATGCTACCGTTGCGGTAGGATCGGTCACTTTGCTCGAGAGTGCACGGCTCCCGTGCACCAGCAGGGTGGCTATCGCGGCGGTGCCGGGCACCGTCGCAATCGCAATTAATCAAACAAAAAACGCTGGACGCCAGTAGGCGCGGGGCGCCCTACTGGTAATGCAGTTCCGCGTGTCAACCTTGGACACGCGACACTGAGGACTGCAGCCCCCAGTGAGGTTGACTCTCACTGCAAGAACCAAGATGACAAGCATGACCTTGTCATCCTGAAAGTGATGTCGACGAGAGCAAGAGACTCTCGTCGTGCTTTGGTAGATTCCGGCGCGTCGAAGAACTTTGTTCGACTGCGAAGTCTATCAATGCTTGACTTCGAGGATTTAAAGATACCTCGAAGTATGTTGGAGGTACGCCTGGCGACAGGTGCCGTCGTCAAGACCGAGAAGCGCATGGTACGCGTGCGCTTCACGTATGAAGGTCGAGTGTTTGTCGAAACCTTTATCGTCCTGGATCTGGACGATAAGTTCGACATGGTATTGGGCATGCCGTGGCTTGCACGGCATGATCCGGTCATCGATTGGGAGAAGCGCACTCTCGTGCGCTTCGGTCGCGATAGCGGAACAGTGAGCGATGGCCCTGTTGCCGCAACGCACGCACGGACAGGTGCGCGCGACTCCCCAGTCGAGACAGCGCCTAACGCCGCTGTCCCGGAGCGCCCAGGGCGCGCACGAGTGCGCGCGCAAGAGCAGCAAGCGTCGGCGTCGTCGCCGACGGCTGAAGGAGAAAATGTGTTGATTTCGGAGATCGACACACTCTTTTCAACCAATCAGAGCCAGTCTCCAACCTCAAAAGGTTGGGGTGACGGACATGTGTCACACGTGTCAGCCGTGGAAGCTGACGCGAATCTGATTGTGGGAATGTCTCCGGTCCGAAGGGACGCGGATGACGTAAACATGTCACACGCCTCAGCCGTAGATGCTGACACGAAGCTGATTGGACCAGGTCTGGCCACTAATACGGGCCAAGGAGATGAAACGCCGTCGACTCCGGGAGTCGATGGCTCGGATGAATTTGATTCGTCGGCTCTGGGAGCCGACGCACCCTCCGTAATGGGGGTCTCCGCCAATGGAAGGCGTCGAGGTATTGAAGTCACGTCGGTTCCGGGAACCGACGCTGCGAAAAGACATTTCGCGTCGACTCCGGGAGTCGACGCACCCTTTGAAACAAAGGGCTCCGCCAATAACAGGCGTCGAGGTGAAGATGGCGTGTCGGCTCCGGGAGCCGACGCTGCAGACGGTGTGGACGGTTGCAAACGTCCCACACTGGAAAAATCTGCATGCTGTTGTGCAGCCGGGCTGCACAATGAAGCGCCGGGCGACCAAGCCGGGCTTGAAGTCGCTCGCCCGCGGGATGAACCCGCCGGCGGTATTAAAGAAGAACACCCGTCCACGGCTGGGCCTGGACGAGGTCAAGGGTCTAGCGGAGACGGGCTCCGCAAGACGAGAAGACGGCGCATGCGAAGGTCGCTGCGCAAGTCTCGGCCAGGGGCCGAGACGCTACAAGAGATGTCTGCCGGGCAGACGGAGGCAGAGAAGCCGGACGTCGAGACGTTGAACGTCTTGACGCGTACCTGTGCCGGATTCCGGTACAGGGAGATGACTCTCGCTAATCCTCCGACGCAAGCGTCGGAGTTGACTTCGCTTCCAGTCATGAGCTGGAAGCGCTTCGCGCGTCACCTGCACGATGGACGCATCGAGCAGATTTGCATTCTTTCGGACGCCGAGAGAACGAAGAGCGAGAATGAAGAGCTGAGGCAGTTCTTCATGGAGAGCACCACTGAGAGCGAAGACACTCTCAGTGCGAAGACGAAGAAGGAACGCTTTGAAGAGCAGAGCTGGGACTCGCTGAAGACGAGTCCCTACTACGAGATCCTACGAGAGTACGCCGACGTACTTCCGGAAGAGATCCCTGCGGAGCTTCCGCAGGACAAGGGCATTCAGCACGAGATTGATCTCGTGCCGGGCACTAAGTATTGCGTCACGCGGCAGTGGCCACTGCCGCGAGAACATGTCAAAGCGATCGACGACTTCTTTGAAAGTCGTCGCAAAGCTGGACAAGTGCGGGAATCGAAGTCCCCGCACAGTGCTCCGACGTTCTGTGTCAAGAAGCCACAGGGCGGCTGGCGCATCGTTCATGCCTACAACAAGCTGAACGATGCGACGATACCGGCGCAGACACCGATACCGCGAAAAGATGTTATCATCGATTCGATGGCCAGGAGCACCATCTACAGTGCTCTTGATCTGCGCGACGGGTTCTATCAGATTCTTATGCGTGAGAGTGGTATCCCTCTCACGGCTGTGAGCACGCCAAGCGGCATGCTCTGGGAGTGGCTCGTTATGCCGCAGGGTCTGAAGAACGCCCCTGCGACCTTCAACAGGTGCGTGACGCACTTGTTGCGCTCGGTGCGCGACTTCACACCGAGCTACTTCGACGACGTGTTCGTCCACAGCCGGGCTGCGGACGGGATGAGCGATGTTGAGATGCACAAGGTGCATCTCCGGAAGCTGCTTGCGCTGATGCGCAAGCACAAGCTCTACGCGAACCTGAAGAAGTGCATCTTCGGGGCGAGCGAGATACCCGTGCTCGGGTGTCTCGTAGGGAAGAATGGTGTCCGCCCTGACCCTGAAAAGGTCAGAGTGATCAACGAGTGGCCGACACCGTCGAACGTCAAGGAACTGCGGCAGTTCCTTGGCTTGGCCACGTACTTGTGCAAGTACGTGAAGGACTATGCGGGTACGATACGCCCGCTGTCACAGCTCCTAAAGAAGGATGTCGAGTGGGTTTGGTCTGCTGAGTGTCAGCAAGCCTTTGATGCAGTCAAGCGGGGCTTGACTGAGGCGCCGATCTTGGCGGTAGCCGACCAAGATCGCCCATTCCACGTAGTGTGCGATGCATCCGATTTCGCAATCGGATGTGCGTTGATGCAGCACGATCACGAAGGCCGTGATCGCGTCGTCTACTACCAATCGCGTCAGCTGAAGCCAGCTGAACGCAACTACCCGGTGCATGACAAGGAACTCCTTGCCATGAAGTATGCACTCGCGAAGTTCCGAGTGTACTTACTCGGAAGCAAACCGTTCGTGGTCTATACGGACCACGCGTCACTGCGGACGGCTGTGAAGTCGCCGCACATCTCGCAAAGGATGGCGAGATGGTTATCCTTCTTCGCGGAGTATAACTTCCGGGTCGAGTACAA